>BQNB010013290.1:0-11766 GCA_026074375.1 Tanacetum coccineum | reverse complement strand
TAACTCCCCAAAAGAGTATCCCCAATGTATCCTTAGCACCTCGTGCCTCATTGACCTGAGAAAACATGCTTTAAAACATATAAAGTTGGTGAATTAATAGGTTTATGTAAAATGTAATGTAGGACCGCAAGATTTTCCTGTCATAATGCAACAGATGCAACCATCACAAAATGTAATTACGTTTCCCTAAGCTCATGACACTGAAGCTCGACATGTATGAAATGCAACATAAATTGCCAACATTGCCCGTGATGATGTTCTAACCCGCAACATCCTATATCCGAGATGGTATACGTCCGTTGTTCGGTAAACCGACACAGTGAGCGCTACTCACCCGAACAGGGATGTCAATCCAAAATAGAACTATTTATAACATTCGCGCTCATACAAAGTAATTGACAGTTCATGATAATGGGCTAAGAGGGTTATCGTTACTTAGGCAAACACGTAATCATGTAAAAATGTACACTTGCGTCCAATCATAAAATAATGCATGTTTCTCACCCCAAAAGTTGTAAATCATTGATATAGTAAAACATGTGGCTATGAACTCACCTTAGTGAATAAACTGGAGTATATGAATCAAGTGAATGGAAACGTCACGGATATGACCAAGTGCAACCTAATTAAATACAGGTCGTATAAGTACCATGTACTTTGAGTAACTAATACCACATATAATTCTATATAGTTACATCACCACCTAAAAGTGTTTGTTTAATTTATAAAATTAAACACTTTAATTTGTACTTGTAAAATAAGTATTCATGTATTCGTATTCGTAAAAATGGTATACTTGTCCAACAATTCGTTATTTGCCAAAAATATTTGATGTCATATATAACAACCCACAATTTTCATCACTGTAATCTCCACTTATATTATTAAGTACTACTTTTTTACGGGATTTTTTTTGCTTTATTCCATAACATATCATAGTTTAGATTTTAAAAGTAAACGAGCTCACACAATGATCGATGCCTATTCTATTTATGTATATATGTCAAGCAAACATCATAACATGTCAATTTAATATCTTAATATCATTTTTACAAGGTACATTACTCATACAATGTACCATTTTCAACGTTATATCCAGATAGGCCTTAAACCGTTATCGTATACCTCTAAAACCCTAATTCAAACCAAGAAACCCTAAAACCGAGCTAGTTTGTAAACCATGACCCATTTCTTTGTTTTTACCCATTACTAACCTAAACCATTAATCAAATTAAGTTATAAACACTTAATTACAACATTACATTTCATAATCTATCCTTATTACTCCATTGTACACGAAATATGAACCAAAAACCCTAACCCGAGCAAGTTTGAACTCTATACTCATTTTCCCTCCTTTTTACCTATTTTGAAAACCAACCAAGCACCCACACACCTCCATGACTCACCTACTTCAGCCCCTAGCTGCTTACAAGCACCTCAATTGAGATACTTGGTCATCAAGGAGCTACATCACCTCCTTGTTGCTCCATTTCTAGCCGAACACCCAAACATCCTAAAATCCTTCCACCTTGCTTAGCTAGCTTATCCTACTCATCCATAGCCTTCATGAGTCACTCCCTTATAGCCCCTTGATCCCTACTCTAAGTTTTCTTGGTCCCTAAGTGTGTTCGAGTAGTATAAATAGGCGAATACATAATTCATTTCAATTCATCCCCCACAACTCATATCTTACCCTAAAATAGAATTCTAACACTTCCATAGCAGCAATAGAAGATCAAAATACGTCCCTAAGCTCAGAACAGAAGCCAAGAAGCAAGAAAAACGAAGTCCCGAAGTGTTTTCTAAGCGTACGAGTGCTAAATCACCCATTTCGACCCATTTTCGAATCCATAAGCTCAATTCAGGTTCTATAAGCTCCATTTCTGTTTCCATACTCTTATAATGTTCATATGATCATGCTTAAACCATTGTTAAAAGCTTTGAACTCAAACCCATGTGTTCCTTTTTGATCCAAACCGAGCCCATGAAACCCTAAATGCTCGTTTTCTTTTAATCTATGAGCAATTATCATAAGCTGTTGTTATAAGCTACTTTTATAAGCTTAACTAACATTTCTATAAACATTTTATTGAGTCTTAAAAGCTTGAAGCTTAAAACCCGCGTGTTTTCATTTTAAAACCCTAAAACGACCCGTTTTGATCTCTAGCTTAACGAATCGTTATTTTAAACTTTCGTTACGTTAAAACATCTTATTTTAGCTTATATTAATAAGATATAACCTGCAAATTACTTTTCATATTGAAAAATATCATTATTATGGATTTTGGACTAAAAACGATACATTTTTCATGCAAAAGGGTATACATCGTAACTTTCTAAAACTTATAACTAAAGGGACTGAAAATGTCATTTTATCAAAGTTATAACAATAGGGGTCTATTATGTCACTTTCAAAAATACAAGGTTTACTTTGTACATCTTTTAAACTAGAAGGACCAAACTTGTAAAAGTGAAAACTCCAAAGGTATATTTTGTCATTTTTCATTCTTAAGGGTCTAAAATGTAACATCTTGAAAAAGTGTAAAAATGTGTTCAAAACCTTATAAGACATAACTTTAATTAACGCTTGACGTGCTTATCATTTCCAATTATTGAGCAAAACGCTTAAAACCGATTATGTTATAAATATTATAAAATTCATCATCGATGTGCTTTTTAAAAATCCTGTCCCGAATCCATATCATATCACGTTACTAGGGAATTTCATGAAAGGGGTTCCATTAGTGTATTCGTCTTGACGAGTTTGCTAGGTTTACGATTTAAAGTGCCCTGACTCCTCAAACGATATCACATGGCCTCTGAATTATGATAGCCCGAATAGTGATATACTATATTTATAAATTCATAAATCAAATATGATAAAACATTATGAAGGTTTGACAATCAAACTAATACTCTACATATTATCCCAGGTTACGTGACGAAGCTGCTTTCTTTCAATCGATATTCTGAACTTTCTCGCCCGAGTAGATAACATCGTACCACCATACAAACGTCTTTCACTTGATATACTTTTGCCATCAATCAGATTTTCCTATTCTGTTAAGGTGAAGTTCATAACCTCGCCTTTACTTATTTACATGTTTTATAAACCCGCGAGGGGGATACATGCTTGTTTACAAATTCTTTTACATACTCATTTATTTTATAACATTGTGATTACTTTTCAAAGACTTAATGAGTTCATAGCCTTACTTTCAAATCTCTTATATTTTATAAACCCGTAAGGGGGATACATGCTTAAACCATGAATACAAGTATTTTCTAAATGTATGCTATCCAGATATGTATGTTATCTAGATATATTATTGCCTAAGTAGTTTCCAGTGCCATTATTTCCATATCATGAACCATTAATTGCTTACGAGTAAACGCAAGTATTGTGAATAGATCTATTAAGGGCGACGGCTCTCATTTGTATACCCATTCATAGGGTAGCCAAATGCACTATATTTGACCTAATGGGTAACCTTGGTAAGTTACCTTTCTACGGGGACATCTGTTCTCCAACCAATGTCACTACGGTGATGTCCATGTTAACGTATTGGTGTCATGAGCTTAGATGCAATAATAATGTTCTCCATGATAATTGTCCCTGCAATGCAAATATTTCCTTTATGATAACTTGTATTCAACTATTACATTTCAAACCTATGAATTTCACTCAACCTTTGTGTTGACCATTTTTATGCATGTTTATCCCAGGTAATTGAGCAACTTATGGCATGGAGTGGCATAAACTTGAAGATGGCTAAAACATGTTATCATTCACATTTTATGTTTCTAGATTTTGGGACCTGCCTTTGTAAAACTCTGATTTTAAATGAATGATAACGTATATTTTAAAAAACGTCTCTTTTGAGTCGTTTTCTATGATTGTGCCTGTGATTCATGAAGTAATACCCCAGATTAGCTTCCGCTGCTATATTTATCAAAATAGGGGTGTTACATCATATTTTTATAACTCCATTATATAAATGCTTTAATTATTCGAGAAAATAATATTTAAAAACGTTATAAATATCACTTTAGTAAAAACGTCATTTCTCTCTCGTTTTAAATATGTTATTTATATCAGTGACTTCGTTTTTGAATGTTCTAGTCAAATATCATATTTGCAATATTATAATCACTGATGAACAGTAAATTTAATAATATTTTATAAATTATATAAAACTACTTTTATATAATTAATCGTTATAACTTATAAACATCGTAACTTATTCGTTTTAATCCCGTTTTCATCGTACTTTACATGTATGGATTCGTATTTGAAAAATCTAATTAAATATTACATTTATTATATTCATATTTACTATTATGAACAGTAACAGTAAGGGTAGATTTATAAAAATACTTTTTATAAATTTTAATTGTCGAAATCGTATATTTATCGTATCTTATTCGTTATAATTCGGTTTTTAGTGATTCTTATGTCCATGGCTTTATAATTAAATTTTCTATCATCTAACATAGTCCATGTCTACTGTTTGTTTCTGTAAAAAAATTAGTTTTTAAAAAATTACTTTTATAAAGTTACTTTTGTTTATTTTATTACATAAACATGAAAAAGTCATAACTAGTTCAATATCCATTGGGTTTTCAAGTTTCTTACCTTTTTAGAATCCTTACAATATCTACTTTTACAGGAAAATATAAAAGAAATATCTTAGATTCGAAATCATATAGTTTTTATAAACTTAGTTTTATAAAAACACTTTTATTCGCTTAATCTCGTAAAAATCATAACTCCTTCGTTATTTATCGGATTTTCAAGTTTCTTATGTGCTTACGATCCTTATGAGATGTACTATTTTTAGAAAATATAAAATAAAGTGTCAATTTGTTCGAATGAACATTAGCATATAAAAGATTAATTAACTCATTTTATACACTTTTAAACTTTATAAAATTACCACAAGTCTTCTAATTTATAAATTAACATCCATGGTATATAATTTAAGTCCTCTACATTGTGTCCATCATAATAGGTCTATATTGTTCAAGAAAATTGTCCAACATATTTATTTACTTATCTAAACTTTATAATCAAATAAATAATCAATACTTGACAAATAATTATATAAACTATCCATTACTTGTAAATCCTTGTTTTAAACATATTAACATATTTAAGACATCATCTTAACCATACACAAAATAATTTTGTGTATGTATACATATGATTTTTATCTTATAAACTTTAATAAGAAAACCTAGGTGATGATTTAACTATACACAATTATATAATACATGAAATGAAAGTATTAAAAAGATTAGGGCTTTAGGTAAACCTTAGATGAGTGTAGGATGATTGATGAACTATACTAAACCCCACCAAACAAACCATAATTCAAAAATGGAAGTAGAAAACCCTAATTTCTTCAAGAAACTCTAATTTCACACCTTCCTTGTTTAACCCTTATATAAACCAAACCAAGCTTCTAAGACACCTTGTATATGATTAACAATGACCTTTAAACACTTATATTAGCTTAGAAATCAAAAACTATGATTGTGTATGTGAGTGGGTGTGATGCCGTGGGTTATAGGAGCTCAAGGGAGGGTTTCTTGCTTTGGTTTCTTGTTAATGTGTTATGTGTGTGATACAAACACTTTATGGCTCCTATTTATAGCAAGCCCTAGCCTTAGAAACCACTCTTCTACAAGCTTGCATGGTTTTGTTCTTCTTGTGTGTGTGTGTCTGGTTTTGCCAACAAAAGGAGGGGACAAAATAGTTGTTTAATGGTTAAGTACAATGCTAGGGTTAGGGACATGTCTTTGCTTTGTGTAAGAATGATTTAACTACTCTTAACTTGCTTGTTCTTGGTCTCATCTTTTCCTTGTGGTTCTTGCTGTGTATATGATCACAAGGGGGACAAAAAAGATGGTTAAAAGTGGTGGTTTGATCCATTGGATAACAACTAGTATTGTTTATTCAAGTTGGTGGAGGTCTAGATGATTTAATTTCAAGTGTATGTGTGTTATATGTGTAGAATTTAGCTAGGGGCTGAATTAAACAAATGTTTGTGAAGTTTTTGGGTATTATGGGTATTAGTGGGTATTTGTTGAAGTGTAGGTGGGTTTATGATTTGCCATGCATGCAAAAATATAGTTTTATTGCGTTACGTAAATGTTTTACGTAACCAATAAAAATAAAAAGCGTAAAGTTATAAATTACCATCCTAATAACTTTATAACACTTACTTGACGTAAACATTTAATTGTTTGATGCCCATTTACGTTAAATGCTCATTTTTAGTTTACGCGATTTAGCTTAACGATAAAAATTAAAAGTAAACGCGCAAAAGCCTAAAAATAAATAATTGAATAATTAAAGTCGTAAATGACCTGAAAAAGTGAAATGTTACACTTGCCTTGAACTTTTCAATAGTTCCATCTACCTTTAGTTTTTAAAGATCTATTTGCAACCAAGAGGTTTGCAACCTGGATGTAGATCAACCAACACCCAAGTGTTGTTGCCCATGATGGAGTCCATCTCATCATTAATTGTTTCTTTCCAGAAAGCAACATCTTGGGACTTCATTGCTTTATCAAATGTTTTGGGGTCATCCTCAATATTAAAGCAATAGGAGTGTTGGTCAGATACCTCATCCCTTGTTCCTTCAATTAAATATAATTGAAATTCAGGTCCAAAATCCTTTGGAGTCCTATTCCTTTTGCTTTTTCTAAGCTCAGGTTCAGGTTGCTGAACAACCTCTTCAGTGACCTCTTCAGGGTTAACCTAACAACCAATGTCTTCAGTTCCATTTACCAGGGACCTCTGACTTAGTCTAAGGACTGATGAGAATCATTTCTCATCAAAGATAGCATCCTTGATTCAATTATTTAGTTAATTAAAACCGAATCATTAGGCTGAATGACATAGAACCTAAAAGCCTTGGAATACTCAGCATATCCAACAAAGATACATTCAATACCTCTTTCACCTAAAGTTTTTAGCTTTGGATCAAGGAGTCTTACAACTGCCTTACAACCCCAAACCCTAAGGTAGTTCAGGTTTGGTTTCTTTTTAGTCCAGAGTTCATAAGGGGTAATCATGTTCCTTTTATTGGGAACCCTATTTTATAAATAGCAAGTTGTTAACATAGTTTCACCCCATAACCCTTGACTTAGTCTTGAGTAGGACAATATGGAATTAACCATTTCTTTTAGTACTCTATTTTTCCTTTCAGATATACCATTTTGTTGTGGAGTATAGGGGGCTGTCGTTTCATGGGTAATACCAACAGACTAAAAATACAGAGTATCCATGTACTTACCTCCCCTGTCAGTCCTAAATCTTTTGATTTGGGACCCTTGTTGTAATTCAACTTCAGTTTTGAATACTTTAAATTTATCTAGTTCTTCATCCTTTGAATGTAATAAATAAACATAACAAAACCTATAAGCATCATCAATAAATTTCATAAAGTATTTTTTATTCCCCAGTGAAAAAGTAGCATGCAGATCACATATATCACTATGGATCAACTCCAAAACTTCAGTTTCACGTTTTACATTTTGAAATGGTTTCTTAGTTATTATGTTCAGCATGCAAGTCTTACACTTTTCAGTGTCCATGTCAAAAGCTGGGATTAACCTGTTCTTAGACATATCTTGCATCCTTTTAAAATGGACATGGCCCAGTCTAGCATGTCATAGGATTGAATCATTCAGTTTAGAGGTTGACATAAAGGCTGAAGCAATATTATCATTAACAATATTAAGCCTGGACATTTTATTACTCAAATAACCAAAACTAATAAACACACCATGTTTGGATAAAACAAATTTATTAGATTCAATCACTTGTTTATAACCATAATTATTCAAAACACTACTAGAAACTAAATTCTTCCTTATATTAGGAACATGCAAAACATTAAACAATGAAACAATCTTTCCAGAACTAAACTTAAGATCTACACAACCACGTCCATGCACCAGGGCTGTTGACTCATTTCCCATGTGAAGAATAGATCCATCATTCAGCGACTCATAGGTCTTGAACTAACATCTATCTTTACACACATTAACTGTTACTCCTGAGTCAACCACCACACAACATCATCATCCTGCACAAAATATGATTCAGCTTTATATGAAACATAATAAACCTGGAAATATTTATTAAACATATTATGACCTTTTAGAGGGTTGGATGAACCAGTCCCTGAACCATTTGTGCCTCATCCATTGGTTTATTACCAATCTTAACACCCTTGCAATCCCTTTTCAAGTGTCCAGTTTTACCACACATCCAACAAGTCATTTTTGACTTCTTGCTAGGATCAGTTTTGGTGTTATCATGATGTTTACGTTTGCCCTCTTTGTCAGTGTATCTGATGGAATTATTATGTTCCACCATATTGACAACTGATGAATCAGCAACATTGTTGCTCTTTGGCTTATGAATTTATTACGCCCTGAGTGATTCCTCAATACGCAAACGACTGCCCAACTCAACAGGCACCTTATGTTTCAATGTATGCTTGAAATCTTTCCAAGAAGGAAAGAGTTTATCAATGAAATAAAAGACTAAAATAGCCTCATCCATGTTCATTTTGTGTTGTGTGAATCTACCAAGTATACTAAGAAGTTCATTATAATGTTCTATGACAGGTTTAGAATCAACTGTTTTATAATATATATAATTACTTACAAAGAACTTCTTACTTGATGCATCCTCAACCATATATTTAGCCTCCAAGGAATCCCATAGTTCTTTAGCAGATCCATGAAATTGATAAATATTAAAGAAAGTGTCAGACATACCATTGAGGATTAAACCTCTATAAATGCAGTCGTCATTCTCCCATTTGATCATTTTCCTTAGATCATCTAAACTTGCATTATCACCACCACCTGGAATGGGAGTGCTCAACACATACACCACACTCATACTCGTCAAGAATAAATGCATATTATTTTTCCATCTCCTAATCCATCTCTTTAAACTTGTTCAGTTTGAAGAAGTTAACTGCCATATGCTTTATGGTAGCCGCAATTGATTATGACAAAATAGTTTCTTTTGATTGTTGGTTGTTTTGCGTATTCCCAGTTAGGTAAAGATAATCAATGTAATCGTATATCAAATGGAATTATGTAATCACTTCGAAAAGAAACTATTCGACCCTAATGCATGGGTATCATGAATATCTCTTTGTGATAAGAATAAATACTTATTTTTGATTTAGGCACAAATCGAAGAACCCGTCTGCTTATAAGTGTTTAAGTTTCTATATATCTTTTACATGCATATTTGTATCTCATATATAGAGATGAAAACTCAACTCTATTAATTGGAATTATGAGAATTAATCAGCCTATCAATCTCCTCATAATGTTCCTTTATTTTAGTGATAGTGGTTACAAGACTAATTCATTATGGGTCTTAACACAAGTTTGAAACCACTCATTAAATGGTAAAAGTGGTTACAAACAAGTTCCAGCATAGTCAAGTATTCTTTAGTACGAAAGCTTATCAACATGCTCATTGAAGAGCGTACCTGCTGCTGAGTTGAGTTTCTAATGAGTACCACTCGCCGATCAGTTTACTCACTGAAGAGTAATACCCTGCGATGAGATAACTCACTGAAGGATTCAACCTTTTGATTAGTTACTCCCTCATGAGTACATCAGTAAACCACTAACTTAGTTAGTAAGGCCAGGGACTTAATGGGTGTACACTCCGTACCTCCAAACACATTTCTAAGTATAAACTAATCCCTCAATTGCACTAAATTCCAACAATCCAGCCTATGCGGGCACGCTACTAAATATTTGATGTCGTTAAATATCATATTAACCAGGCTTCTATAGAAAGTAATATAGAATTCCCTTTAAGTTGTTTGACTTTTCATGTGGTTTGTTACTAGCAGCACTTCGGTCCTCTATACTTTGGAAATCAATTAAGCCATTTTCTCTAACATGTTTTTTAATTGACTTGTTCAAGTTAACGGTTCATCAAATCACTAGTTGAACACTGGGTTGAACCGGTTTTATGATAAAAAGAAACTACGACATGCTAAGTTTATCTTGGTGAAATTTTTTAGTGTCGATGGATATTTTAGATGTGTGTAAAGTGTTACTAGAAACAACTTGGTTTTGGTTATATTGGCGACTACACTTTTTGTTTCACAGGAATTCTTTTTGTCTGTAACTTGTAAGTATGCACAGTTTATATTAGCAATCGTATTTCGTATATCATTCACTTACATAATGTTTGGTATGTTGTAATCAAATTGGAAATGAAATATATTATTACGATGGAATGAAAAAATGTTGTTTGTTTACTTTTATCAAATGTAATGATTCATTACAAGGAATGATCCATTACACCAAAATCATTCTTTAGAGGTTCCCTACTTTTTTCATTACACCTTGTAATGGAATCAAAATGGCATAAAACTCCATCATTAACTAACCACATTAAATAAACTTCATATCATCAATGGGTATTTTAGTCTTTTTATTATGGATTTCATGACATCTTATAATACAAACCAAACATGATTAATAACGGTAATGAATCATTACATTACAATATTTATTCCATTACATCGTTTATTTCATTCGTTTAACATTTCATTCCGTTCTACCAAACGAACCCAATGCATGGCATTGCCACTATTGTATTCTTACCATAGAAGCTTCTTATCATATTATGTTTTGAACAAATGTCTGAACCGACTGAATTTATTAAACCGGGTCGACCCGGATAACCGACGGTTCAAAGCGGTTCTTCAACAAGCAAAAAACCTATCATATCCGGCACGATTTCCATTTCAACTGGATAAACCGAATGGGTTAACCCGGGTTTTAAAACATTGATTTTCTCAATCAAGTGTTCCAAGAAAGAGTTTCCCTTTAACAATGTAAAGTTCTATTTGTTTAATTGCATCTCAGTTAAGAATAGGAATGCTTGGCCAAACTCAATAGACTCATTTAGTAATCCTTATAATTAAATATACTAGGTAAATAAATTAAAACACACTTATACGCGATCACAATTATTTAAAATACATGTAAATAGAAATCATACAACTTGAAATTAGCAAACAAATTAAAGAGAACGTTGAAGATCAAAGATAATTAAGAGCACAAATATCTAAAGATAATTACTTTCACATATTAATGTTTAGGTTTTCCATTGAAACATTTAGTGTCTTCATATGATATTCCTTGTGCTCATCCTCAACATCAAGACTTTGTGTCCTATACTTGTACCTCTTTGGAACAAATTAATAAATTGCAAAATTGATCAAACTAAATATAGGAAGCAAATAGTAAAAGTTTTCAAGATGATTTTGATTTATGTTGTTTCCCGCCAACCATCCCCTACTTTTTGTCATCCCTTTTGTCGCCTTGTTCACAATCTGAACCATGATGCTACTCATGAAATACCCAATTGCCATTGCACTTCAAAGAAAACAAGAAGAGATTGATTTGATCGATTTTGGTACTTGTGAGTAGAAAAACTCGAGTAGTCCAGCATATGTGAACAAATTAGCTACACTGACAACAAAATATTAGGGTGATAACCAAAAGACACGGATTGGCAATAGTTGAAGCACTGGGATTGCATCCAACATGTTGTGGTCTTTAGCAACATTCTTTCAATTTACTTCTATAGGAATAATCGGGAGGGATGCGGGAGGCATATTTAAAGAATCTAAGATCTTAATATCCATGGTGACACCTTGTTGAACTGAAAATGTTTAGAGTTGGTCTAAGAAA
>BQNB010013289.1:0-72673 GCA_026074375.1 Tanacetum coccineum | reverse complement strand
CGTTGGCGTCATGGGAGTCCTCGAAATCAAGCAGCATAGGTTTGATATGATTTCGATTGTTTGGTTCTTTCAGAAGCTCCTTGAGAGCCAATATGTGCCCTTCAATGATATTTTTGTTATTTTGGTTTGAAGTTCCTTCATTGAGAGGAGTAATTGGTTCGGGACCTGCCATTTTAGGCCACTTAGGCAAGTCGAATAACGGGTCCCACAGATGGCGCCAATTTGTTGATGCAAAGGTACACTAGGAAGGATTGTCGTTGTCCTCCAGTGGATTCTTGATGCCTCAACAAGCCTGTCGAGAAAACAACACGCGCTAGCCTTGCCCTGGGTTTTATCCCAAGACCAAGCTTCGGCATGAGAGTAAGTATTTTGTATTGTAATAACCGTTGGGCAGAGTATATGTGTAGTAAATGTGATGATTTGCATTGAATGTGCTTGGGATATTTATACCACCCCAAGTACTGTAGAATGATCACTGTTGACCATTTAGCATATCGATCCTAATCTAGTATAAAATATCTTTACGTCAAAACTTTATGGTATAACAAACTTTTCTTATGTAACGATATACTAGATTTAGATCTTCAACGTCTTCGATGTTGAATTTAATCCTAATTATCATGCGTCAACATAACATAAACAATAAATCAATAAGCATAAAAGAAAGACTTAAATGAGTTGAGAGTAGAGAATGTCATAGAACACCTGGTGAAACTTTAATCTTTTACTAAAATCCTCTCACAAATATGATGGAAATTTTATGTCTGTTATAGGGTGGAACTAATCATCTACTTATATGGTATATAATGAGGTGTAATTTTATACATTTTTTAGGGTCATTTAACCCTCAAAATCATGTGTGGAAAATTAGAAGGGGAGATTGAATAGTTTTACCAATTAAAAAATTTTGTTTCAAACTTGTTAGTTAATTGCTTGAGGAATTATTAGATCTATGGATAACAAACATATAAATAATAAATTTAATGAGATATACAAGACATAATAATAAAGGATATGTGACACAAGTTGTAAGTCCCAATGAATAGATCTTCTTAGCTTGTTAAGGCTTAGTTAACTTGAATAGATTCAAACTAACTATATGAAAAACTATGATTATGAATACTACAAGTTATACGGAATCTAACTTGTAATACTAAGAAGAACAATGTAAATAAAACTTTGAATATATATTGATTGTAAATATTCTGCCTAGATTACAGAATAGCTAACTATGAATTGATATCTCTAATGATGCTGTAGGGTTCCTTTTATACACTAAGGAAAATCCTAATGGGCTTACAAAACCCGTCAAGTGATCATGCATATCTATTCCTAATATAACTCATGCATATCACTTAAGTAGTACTAACTATTATACTATTAGTACTTATATATAACTAACAGTACTAACTATACTGGCAGTACTAACAATGTACTGGCAGTACTAACTAACTATAACTAGCTATACTAAGTGTAGAAGCTCTGAATCCCAACAAGATCTACACAAGAACATCTAAATGTTTTTTCTTCTTCTAAACACGAATCAAACCAAAACCTCAAATAAGAATTTCTAACATATATTTGCATCGGTTGTTGGAAACATATATGTTTCATGGGATCTCTTTGAAATTTATTTTTTAAGAAAATGTGCTTCGAAATATTTGGTGGCTGGGTTTTTGTGTTGGATAAAAGAAGAATCAAGCACAAATGATCAGTATTTAATGTATAAAAAGGGGTCTTTAATTTGTGGGTAAAGCGACCCATATAGTATAAAAACGGGTTAAAAACCTTAAGTGGAAAAAGTAAATAAAAGTCAAATACCACATGGATTAAAATTAATGAGGTGGAAATTATGAAAAATATGTTTCTTATATTTATCAGTACTAACAAGTTTGGATGGTGATAATGATAGTATATATTCCATTTTGTCTAGGTCGGGAAATTTGTAAAAGTACATTGGTAATTTATGGCTTTAACCCGATAAAGTAATTAAACTATGACGATACTTTTTATCTTTTAGGTGAAAGGTGAAAACATATTAATATCAACAACATCACTCGTACAATCAAAACTGCAAGCTGTTAAATCTAGACAACCCCAAGATCAACTAACACGCAGAAGAAACAAATAAAAACAAAACATACAAGTCCATGAGGACAACAACAAAATATAGTGATCAAACCAACTAAACAACAACTAACATTTACCTTAATTCACCAACACAGTACTCTATATACTAAAGATCAAAATGAATAGTGACAAAATAGGGCAGGTCGGACCACCTTTATGTTGGGCTGTTTACTTGGGTTGTTTAGAGTTGGACCATCACAAGTAAAATTAACCTATTAGGTTATTTGTGTTCTTCTTTTGTTTATTTTGTTTGATAGTATAACCCATAGCAGTTGTGTATGATACGTGTTCTTCAGTCTTGACACCTGCGTTATTTTTACCTATCGACACAACTGGATACACACAATCTAATCTTGAAGCCATTTTGGTTCTACTTCAACTGATTAGCTGTGTGGATTTCTAATTTAGTGGGTTGTGGTGTTAACCCTGAACTCTGTTGGTGTTAATTTTGTGGATGATAATTGAGTCGTGCGGTGTGTTGGTCGATCTCGATTGCATGTACAAGGTTAATTCTTATTCTTTATATGTCTTTTTGTTTTTTTGTTTATAAAAAAATATTTGGGGATTCTTGAGATTTTAGTGTGGGGTTAAAAATTGATATGGATTAATTTGTGGGTTTGGTGTTTTTATACTGTAGGAAGTTGTTTTAGGTTGGTGGAGTGACAAAATTACTCTCTCTCTACCGTTTTAATAATGATTGTCAATTGGGTGATATTTGACCCGTATCTTGGCTTGGCAACCCAGAAGGTACTTAAACGAATGAAACCGGTGTTTGCAGCCATGGCGTTGTTTGATCCCCTGTTGTTCGATTGTTTCTGATGTTGGAACACCTCATATGTGGGGCTTATGGTGGTGGTTTGTCCTACATTATTTTGTCGCTTTCCGTTTCCATCTTTAGTATATAGGTAAGTAGAACGGGGTAGTGGAATATCAATTTACTCACCGAATGAGTGTGTGTATACATATTGGTGAGGTTGAGGCAGTGGAATGTTAATATGGTCGTTGAATGTCTGTGTGCATAAATATTGATAATATTGATTGTAAACGACTATGATGAATTTAGTATTATTTGATCTGTATCTTGGCTTAGTAACCCGAAAGGTATTTGAATGAATGCAACCAGTGTTTGCAGCCATGGTGTTGTTTGGGGTATATAAATATTGGTGATATTGATTATAATTCATCATGAAATACTCCAGGAAGTTGTTCGAGATTGCGGAAAATAACAGGTGTTGTTGTTTTTTATGTTCTCTTATAACTGCCTAGAGTATTTATAGTTAGTTGAAAGTGTAAGATTAATCCTCTTGAGATTAATGGAGTGACAAAATTATGACCCAGATCTTGGCTTGGCAACCCGAAAGGTATTTAAACAAATGCAACCAGTGTTTGCAGCCATGGCATTGTTTCATCCTCTTTTGTCCGATTGTTTTGGATTTTGGAAACAGGGCAGTCGAATGTCACTTTGGCTGTTGAATGCGTGTGTGTATAGGTATTGGTCATATTCATTATAAATGGCGATGATGGCGGATACGTCCGCTTTTCTAATTTGTAATCTGTTTGAGCCTTATAGACGATTATGTCTAATTTTGGTGCGACTGGATACCATGGTTGTTTTGCTCTATCTGTAAGTATATACCAACTGAACATGTGCGTTAATGGGGTGGTAGGTTTGTTATTTCATTCTTAATTTTACGACTTGCTTCTTTAGCCGTTGACTCCTTACATGGAAACGAATAGCGACAAAATAGGGTAGGCCGAGCCACCTTTATGTTGGGCTATTTATTTGGGTTGTTTGTAGTGGGCCCGTCACAAATAAAGTTAACATGTTGGGTTATTTGTGTTCTTCTTTTGTTTATTTTATTCGATAGTATAACACGTAGCGATTTTTGTTGGGCATCAGTTGTGTTAGGCTATTTACTCTTACATGGATGTAGGAATGACCTTTAGAGTGTGGTAAGGGTTTTGCACTCTCACACGTGCTTACATATAGAAGAGTGTTTCTAATTCGGCATACGTGAGAGTGATAAAACCCTTATCATGTAGTCAGATTCTACATCCTCCTATGCATTTCTAATACTAAATACAGGTTGTTGTTAGATGACGACCATGAGTATGCGTGGTCTATTACTTGGCTAGGCTACATGTTTGGTATGCAGCCATGACAAACCTTCACTGTTAAATGGCAATGATGATGAGTATGGGCGGTCTGTTACTTCGCTCGGCTACCTGTTTGGTATGCAACCGTAATAGACCTTGACCGGGAGCTTTTATCTGAGCCAAATAGTCTCACAATCTGATGGAACCAATTTTTTACCTGAAGCTCTTATATGAGCTAAGTGGTTTGGTGACCTAATGGAACCACTTTCGCCGTGCCTGACATTATGTTTGTAGATCTGGATTTTTGAGTTTAAACGCTCAGGTGTATCGAATATTTGGGTCGTTAGGATTGGGCCTGTTTGGTTTTTTTCATTTATGTTTTTTCCTTAAAAGCTGGTTCGTTTCTTCTCTGGCTACGTATATTGTCGCTTTCCATAATTCTTTTGCCAATTTTCGTACCTGTTGATGTAGAAAGGGTCATCAGAATCTGATAAGGGTTTTGTGCCGTTAACATTGGTTTGAATTGTGAATAAACCTTACCAAGTTTTGTTTGTAGAATAATATTTGAGGATTGTTGAAATTTTGGTGTCAAGTCAAAAATTAATGTCAATTAATATGTGGGTTTCATGTTTATGTTGACAGGTTTAGATTCTGATCGGGTTTGATTTATCTTGGCAGTGCATTCTTGAACATCAAGAAATACTCTAGGATGTTGGTCGAGATTGTGGAAAATAGCAGATTTTGTTGTTTTTGATGTTCTCAAACAACTGCCTAGAATATTTGTAGTTAGTTGAGAGTGTGACATTAATCCTGTTGAGATGTATTTCACCCGTATCTTGGCTTGGCAACCCGGATGGTATTTAAACGAATGCAACCGGTGTTTGCAGCCATGGTGTTGTTTCGTTCCCTTTTGTCCGATTGCTTCTAATTTTGGAATACCTCATATGTGGAGCTTATAAAGGTGGCACTTTGTAACTTATTTTGCCGTTTTCCGTTTTTCATCTTTAGTATATCGGTAAGTGAAACGAGCAATGGAATGTCAGTTTAAATATTGAATGAGTATGTGTATAAGTATTGATAATACTGGGCTAGTGGAATGTCAATTCAGCCGTTGGATGAGTGTGTGTATAAATACTGGCGATATTGATTATAAACGGCGATGATGAATTTAAACAGGTTCAGTAAGGGCTGTAATCCTCCGTATCTTGGCGGGGCAAACTCTTAGGTTTGCAGCCCTGGCGGATGCATCCGCTTTTTCTATTTATAATCTTTTTGAGCCTTTACAGGTTGTATATCATCTGTTGACAACACATGTCAGTCTCTTTTACTGTAAGCTTCCTTTTAAAGTTTTTATATATTATCTATTTCTTATGCTTACGGATATTTTGTAGGTAGTATTTCTGCTTTCGGTGTTGTTACTATTTCTGTTGTTGTTCACGTGGATAATATGGGATAGTAACTCAGCAGGCCTAAAGTCATCGGTGTATAAGAGAAGAAACGAAATGACTTGAAGAAAGAAAGAAAAAAAGGTCCACTATTACTTTCAAAGGGCGATGATGATTATGAGCGGTCTATTAATTGGCTAGGTTGCCTATTCGGTATGCAGCCGTGATAGACCTGTGAAGCTCCTATCTGAGCCAAATGGTTTCATAGCCTGATGGAACCACGATAGAAACAAAAAACAACAAAATAGGGTAGGATGGTCCACCTTTATGTTGAGCTTCTTACTTGGGTCGTTTGGAGTGGACATATTGGGTTTTTCTTTTTCTCTTTTTTCCCTAAAGTTGTTTCGTTTCTTCGCTGGCTACGTATATGGGCCACCAAGGTAACATATCTACCTACATAAATGTAGGAATGATCGTGGGAGATGTCTAATACTAAATACATGTTATTATCAGATGGCGATGATGAATATGAGCGGTCTATTACTTGGCTAGGCTACCTGTTTGGTATGCAGCCGTGATAAACCTAAACCTGAAGCTTTTACCTGAGCCAAACAGTTTCACAACCTGATTACTTGCAGATCCAGGTTACTTGGCGTAAATACTCAACTCTATCGAGCATTCCTAGCGTCCGTGTCAGAAGCCAACAACATTCGTTTGGCAAGTGAAATTACATTTGTTTTGTTGTCGGCTTCTTACTCAGGGGTAGGAATGATTTCGAGAGTGTGCTTGGGTTTTTGGTACTTTCACGCGTGCACAAATGTAGAAATTGTTCTATATTTTGGCATACGTGACAGTCTCAAAATCCTTAGCATACATTTAGAGATGACGTTGCCTCGGATAAGTTATTACAGAACATATTGTGAATGTCGTTCTTGATGAGCATTGCTACATTAACATGTTGAGGTTACTTTTGTGAAACGACATATCCCATCAACAGTTTTTCCTCGAAATAATCAATTCTACTGAACATCCCTAGCGTCCATGTCAGAAGTCAACAACATCCGTTTGGTAAGTAAAATTACATCCGTTTGGCTGTTGGCTTCTGACTGGGCGCTAGGGATGTTTTTTAGAGTCTGCTAGGGGTTTTGTTAATTTCACGTGTGCTCAATATGTAGAAAATAATCTACTTTTTAGCATATGTGACAGTCACAAAATCCTTAGCATATATTCGAATATCACGTCGTCCTAAACCATTTGACAACGTATCAGAGACACCATGGTAAATCGCTCTCCTATTATTTTTACATAGTCCGATCTTCACTTTCCTCATTTATATTCGTTAAGAAAATAGTAAATAAAATGGCAGGTACGGGCTGCTCTTGACTAGATGATGCTACCATGATGGAACTCGGCTATGACAAACGATCTGCGCAAGTAATGTGAACTCAAAGAAAAAGAACAACCATTGGATCTTTTATCTTACAGACATATGGATGTATTTAAATTATTATTGTTTGTTTCTCATTTTCCAGATTAGTTCTAATAGTCTCATCTATATGTCTTTTTATTTACAACTTGCGCCATGCCTATTTAATATGTACGAAATGATTTTCGATCATAAGTTAACCCCCACCGCAACGCGCGAGTCATATGCGCACTCTTTCTACCTAAAGAATACGTTTCTTACTAATTTTACTGTCCATACTTACTAAAATGCAGCAACCACCTCACACTTGGTAAACATAGGAGAAAAATTAGCAGGCATCATCTTAGACAAATGCTACATACATCACTATTGTTTAAGCATACTTTAGGTATCGTGGCATATATATGACTTTGTCTCTATTTTATAAGCTTGTTTTATTCGTATAACTTAAATATAAAATAATAATAATTATGAGTTGTATAATAAGCTAGAAAGAAACATGTCTTATGTCTTAATGATACCTCATGTGTGAAAATGTTTCTAAACTAAATGATTGTTGGTTCAGAAAATGCATACACCATGTAAGACTGATTTATTATGTTATACTAGACGAGTACCCGCACGTATCGACGACGGTGTATGTTAGCGTTGATTCGTGTGTTCAATTTTTTATGTATATATGAGTGTGGAGTAAGTGAAAGTGAAGAAAGTTAGTGGTTAAAATTATAAATATTTAAGTATTTAATAGATTACGCTGTTTTTATAAGTAATGACATTTTATCTAACAAAATTACTTATTTTTTTAATTATTAAGTTTTAATCAAATGTACTTTCTCTTTATACGTAGTATAAATATGAATTATGAGATAGTTGGTTCACTGTATAAAAGAAAAAGAAAAGCTAGATAGAAAATGAAAATTAAGCCACATTGTAGCAAGGGGCGCAATGGCTTGGATCCGACACCAAGCCTACGTAGACCCGCTCTAAGGTGGCGCCACTACACCATCATGTTAGATATAAGAAAAAGACTCGGTCACCTCGTGTATTTTATAGTTTAACGTAGCTCGTAGTTAATCGTTAATCGTATGACATACGGTATTGGGCCAGGTATTAAAGCCCACATGTAAGCCCACTACCAAGGCCTTAGGCCGGTTTATGTAACAACTATATAAGCCTCTTCCTTGTGTTGGAAGAGGTGGTTAGTCAATTCATTATACAAGTTCCATTTTCTCTCATTAGAAAGTTTTCTCTCCTACTTTCTCTCCCTAAGATTCGACTATACCCATAATCTTCCATTGTGTTATGATTTCTGATAAGTGTAAAATACACATATCCATTTTACGCTTAAAATAGCCCAAATAAACCCAAAACATACCAAAAATGGCAACAATATGCTTGTATTTATGTTTTGTGTGTGCGGGTACGGATATATCAAAAATCATAAGAAAACCGTCAAAAACGGGCAAGCACGAACACGAGAACGGAAGAGTGTACAAAAGCCAGAAGCAAAAGCCAGAAAAAGTCAAATCTACAGTCAACTCCAGTCAATCTTGGTCAAGAAAAGTCAACAAGACCCAAAATATTCCATTTAAGGCCCTCAACTTTCAGAAAAGTCTATAAATGGTCCCTAAGCCTAAATGGGCCTCACCCGGATCCAAAAGCCCAATCCTTAGCCAAATAACCCTTTTTTATAAACCATAAGGACCTAAACTGCCAATTTCTAAACTCCTTTTACACTACAAAAAGAGAAATGCAAAGACAAGGACTGGATTTGTAATTTAGCCAAAGTTATAACTGAATTTAACCCCGATTTAGTTATTAAAAGGGCGCCAAACACAAGTTACTGTTCACCTTCATCCTCAGCTTTAACCATAGGTAAATCAAAGGGTTTTTTGAAATTGAAGGGTGATTACGTCTATTCAAGAGCTCCTAAACACAATGGCAAGAACAAATTAGTCTAATCAAAGGATTTTAGTAGCTCGCTCTCATGAGAATGCCACGTCAGAGCAAGAAAAGCACAAGGGAGAAGTGGGATTTACTCTTGGATCACTCAGAGAAATAACACAATGTCACATCAAAGGAATTACACGCTGGCAATCCTCAGTAACACACAAAATGATCAAACGGCTCATATTTGTGATCCAATGATTGGGAAATTGATTGGCTGAGATCAAAGGAGCGGGGGATAGGATTTTTAGGCCTAGAACCTTCTCTCAGCACTTATAAAAAGGCTCTCACCTCACACACACAGATATCTTCTTTTTCTAGCCTTTTCACCTAGTGTAGTTTTTCTTATTGTAATTTTCATTTTAAATCAGTTGTAATTAACTTTTATATAATGTAATTAGAGTTTTTAGTTAATCAAAGTTAGTATTTGCTTTTAATCTTCTTAGTCTCTCTTTACTCATAAGCTCTTTCAATAAGCCTAATTGTCTCAATAAGCTAATAAGCTCATATTAAGCTCTCAAGAGTCTCTAAGCTCTTGATTTAAGCTTAACCAATCCTAATATACCTTAACTTTAAAACCAGAAGTTAATTACCTTTGCTTTTGGACTTTTGAATATGGAAGGGGAGTTAACAATGGAGGAACTCCCAAGGACAATTACCCTAGCTTATTCATAAGCTAGGGAGCTGGTAGATAAGCTCATTTTGAGCATAAGCAGCCTTGTTGAGCTAGGCTAATTGTAAGTCTTCTTTTACTTTTATTGTCATTTAAATTCTAGTTTAGTTTTAACTCAAGTGCTTAATTAGGTTATTAATATGCTTATTTGCTTAATCAGTCTGCTTATTATTGCTTATTTGTGTTTCATCTAGCTTATTAATCATATTAGCTTATCTGTTTTTGCTTATAATAGTTTAGATCATAGTTTTATAAGTAATTTTTCATAAAACATAAAAAACCAAAAATATTAGATAGAATAGTATAGATCTTTGATTTCTAGTTAATCATTTGTTAGATCATGTTAATTAAGTTTAATATAAGCTAGTTAATATCTGGTTTTATAGCTTTAATAAGTAGATTTAATTTTTCAAGGTTTTTCACATCTGTCATAAAAAGAAAGGGGTGTTTGGCATAAGATGGTTTGACCTGTAAAAGTCAAAAGATCTTGTTCATTTCAATTAAGACTGTTTTGATTTCATGTTAAATCTCTAGTAAATGAGTTTTCATAAGTTAGTTTTGAAAATATAAACAGTTATGGCTTATTTTAAAAGGTTCAGCACCAGGGCACTTTAAGACTTAAGCTAGGATTGCTTATTTTTGAGTTAGGTCCTCTAGCCTTTGGTTTGTGTTTTTTTTGTGTTTATCCACACTCAAAGAGAGTGTTTAGTGCAGCACCAAACATTAAGGACACCTGCACATTTTGTTTGGCTTGTGCCAATTGCATCAGCAGTACTAACAAGTAGTTAGTACTGCTGAACTTCTAGTCTCATTTAAGCTAGTAATTTTAAGATTTAGGCTTTTAAATTCAAGTTAAATATAGATTAGATATAGCCTAAGTAAAATCAAGTCTTAGTTTTCATTTATTATCTTAAATTCCTAGGTAAATTTTAGCTTAAAAGTCACTTAATCAGATCAAAAAGCCCAAAAACAGTAGGTAATTAAGTAGTTTCTTAAATTGTTAGTTTTAGCTTAAGGTATTTGTTTTTATAGCTTAAATAGATAGTTGATTAGTAGTTGCATAAGCCTTCAGAAGCTCTTAGTCCAGTATTGCTTATTAAGCTTTTGAGCTTAATTGGTTTTTGTGCTTATTTCTTTGTTTTCTGAGTTTGCTACCTTGCCCTTCATTTTCAGCTATAATCTAGTACTCTAATCTCTATTTTCTTTTCTCATCTAGTTTAAGCAACTCATAAGCTGTCTAGAACATCTTTCCTTTTTCATTTTGAGCTTATTTTGAGCTTTTTATAGCTTAATTAGTAAAACCTTGAGAAAACCACTTGTTTCTGTAATCAGCTTATTGATAAGCTCTTATAGAGCTTATTAGTGGATTTTAGCCCTAAGAGTTTTTGTTAAAATTGTTCACCTCAGCTTATTTTATAATTTTGCTTCTTTAAGTTTTTGCTGAAAAGCACTTTTTAGTTTCATCTTATTTTTAAGTCTAAAAAGGAATTAGTTTGAAGTCGGGCTTGGTCTCAGGGGTTGGTTTTGCAACTTTAAAGTTTCTCAGTTAGTCCCTCCGTTAGTTAGTTAGTCTTTCCTGTTAGTCCTTTAGGGATTTGCATAGTTAGTCCCTAGTTAGTTAAATAGTTAGTTTAATTAATTTTAATTAGTTTAAATTAGTAATTAGGGTTTAGCTTTTAATTAGTTTAATTAAGGTTTAAATAAAAAGTAAAAATTAGGGCTTTTATTTTTATTAAATTTTTGCATATTTTCTTTATTTAGTTTAATTTTTATAAAAATTTTAGGGTTATATTTTTAATATTTTTATTACTTTTAAAGTTTTTAATTAGTTTAAATTTTAGAAAAGTCATATCTTTAAATCTAAAAAGCCAAAAATAGTAATTCTTTTTTCTAAAATTTTCTTTTTTACTTAGGAAAAATATAATTTCAATTATTTTGCTATTTTTTTATAATTTTTAGGATTTAATTAGATTTAGATAGTTTTTAACTCATAATAAATTTAAGAATAAAATATAAAAAAAAAATGTCGTGAATACATGCATATAATATTATTGAGGGGCTGCCTCAACATGTATTAGAGGGCGTGACCTTCTTATAATAATATGGGTGGAGGATCCGGTCCAATGTGATGGGATTGTAGAGACACATCCAACCAATTCACCCTATGAAACGTGTAAACATGTAAACAAGAAAAGTACAAGGGAGGCGTGGGTTTTGCACTAAACTCACTCACAAAGGAAGCACAATGTCACATCAAAGAATGACACGCTGGCGATCCTCAGATACACACAAAAAGATCAAACGGCTCAAAATCATTTGGCAATCAAGGGTACGGATTGAAGGCTAGGAGATGGATTCAGGGGTCCTAGAAGCTTCTTTGGCAGCTTATAAAAAGGCCTCAGCTCACACACACACGACATCTTCTTTTTACCTTATTTTTCTTTTTTCTAGTTTTTAATAATTTAGGCTAGCTTAAAAATTGCTTATTGTAATTTGTCTTTTGAATTATGTAATCTTCTTTTATGAAATGAAATGAATGTATTTTGTTAAATAAATCCTGTGTTTACCTTTCAAATTCTCTCAAAGCCTTTTACTTAAAAGCTCAATCTGTCTCAATAAGCTTTAATAAGTTCTTCTCAACTCTCAAGAGTCTATAAGCTCTTGATGGAGCTTAACTGAACCTAATCTTACTAATTATATAAAAAATCAGCTAAAATAACTATCACCTTTACATTTTGGGATTGTGAGCTTATAGAAGGGGAGCTTAATTTGGAAGAGCTCCCAAGGACTTATACCCTAGCTTATTAATAAGCTAGGGAGCTTGTAGCAGCCCTATTAGGGTCCTCTTGTTTAGCTAGAGGTGCCTTGTAAGTTTCTCATTTAATTTCTTTCTTTCTTGCTTTCAATAGTTTTCTAACTACTTTCTATGCTTATTTGCTTATTCAGTATGCTTATTAAGTGCTTAATTGTGTTTTTCCTTTCTTATTAATCATAGTAGTTCATCTGTTTTTGCTTCTCTTAGTCTAGATCATAGTCTTATATAAATTGTTATAAAAGCCATAAAAGCCAAAAATATCATTAGCATAGTTTAGATTTTAGATTTCTAGGCTTATTTAGTTGTTTAATCTGGTTAGTTAAGCTTGTTTTAAGTTAATTATCATCTGGTAATAAGATTATGTTAAGTAGATTTCAAATAGCTAGCTTGATTCTGATCTGTCAAATTAATAAGGGGTGTTTGGATTTAGAAAGTTTGACCTCTAAAAGTTAAAGAAGATTGTGCAATTTGATTGAGATAGTTGTGTTATCATTTTAGGAAAGTAGTAACTCAGTTTTTAGAAGTTAGTTTCTATTTTTCAAAAGCTATGGCTTATTATATTGGTTCTAGCACCAGTGTACCTTTAGGCTTAAAATTAGTTGGCTTATTTTTTAGTTAGGTCCTCTAGGCTTTTGTTTGTGCTTGTTTTGTGTTTATCCACACTCAAAGAGAGTGTTTAGTGCAGTAGAGACCCTTTAGGTAACCTGCACTATAATTTTGCACTTGTGCAAAGTGCATCAGTAGGAACTAAGGTGTTCCTACTGTCACTTTTGGCTTAGCTTTTTAGTTAAGTAATAATAGGATTAGCTTCTAAGATTAAAGTAGGATTTAGATTAGTTATATCTTAATATAGATTAAGACTTAAATTTCATTTTCTAGGTTATTTTTCTAGCTTATTTTACTTTCAAAATTCAACTAAGAAAACCAAAAATACCAAAAACAATAGGTAATTAAGTAGATTCTTAAATTGTTAATTTTAGCTTAAGGTATTTGTTTTTATAGCTTAAATAGATAGTTTATTAGTAGTTGCATAAGTCCTCAGAAGCTCTTAGTCCAGTATTGCTTATTGAGCTTTTAAGCTTAATTGGTTTTTGTACTATTTGGCTTAATCTCTGAGTTTGCTTGTTTCATGATCATTTTCAGTAGCTTAAAAGAGTTCCTAGCTCTATTTTCTTTTCTGAATTAGCTTAAGCAAGTTATAAGCTAATTAGAACATCTTTTGTTTTGCAATTTGGACTTATTTTGAGCTTTTTATAGCTTATTTAGTAAAACCAAGGGTAAACCCTTTCTTTCTGAAGTCAGCTTAAAGATAAGCTCTTTTTGAGCTTATTATTGGTTTTTAGCCCAAAGTGTTTTTGTTAATCTTGTTCACACAAGCCTCTTCTACAACTTTGCTTTTGTAAGTTTTTGATAATAAGCACTTTTAATTACTCAACTTAATTTGGGCCTCAATGGACTTATTTTGAAATCGGGCTAGACTTTCAGGGTAGGTTTTGTAACTTTTCAATTTCAATTGTTTTTTTGTTAGTCCTTACGTTAGTTAGTTTTCCTGTTAGTCCTTTAGGTCTTTGCACCATTAGTCCCTAGTTAATTAATTAATTAGTTTTAATTAGTTTTATTTAATAATTAGGGTTTAGTTTTAATTAGTTTAATTAAGCTTTAATTAAAAGATAAAAATTAGGGCTTTTATACTTATAAAATTTCTGCACTTTTTATTCATCTAGTATAATTTTTTATAAAATTTGTAGGATTATATTTTTAATAGTTTTATTAATTTTTAAAGTTTTTAATTAGTTTAAATCTTAGAAAAGTAATATCTTTAAATCTAAAAAGCCAAAAATAGTAATTCTCTTTTCTAAAATTTTCTTTTTACTTATTTTACTTAGGAAAAATATAATTTCAATTATTTTTTATTTTTTTATTTTTAGGATTTAATTAGAATTAAATAGTTTTTAATTGATAAAAAAAAATTCAAAAATAATCTAAAAAATATTTTTATTTTTCTTAAAATTTTCTTTTATCCTAATTTAGGTTTAGAAACTTAGTTTGCAATTTTAGGGTTTAATTTTAGTCTATTTGCTTAATTGTCGCGTTTTATTTGTTTTCCGTATTTGTTTGATTGTTTAAATTGCCTTTAATTGTTCAATTTTAATTGTTGTTTCTTATTTAGTAGTTGTAGATCATCAAAAATATCTTTGCTTATTCAAATCAGAATCCAAGCTTAAACGAGGTTTCAATTTCACTAGTCGTTGGGGAAACGACCCGGGTGATCATATTTATCCAGTTAAATATACGTATTATATATTATATTATATATATTTTTAATAATGAATTTTACCAAGGGTAACTTGGTAATTTTCTTAATTGCTCTTTTAAATATTATATATTATATTGTATTTTATTGTGTATCTAAACTGCAATCACATATATGGTCATATGAGGAACATATTTTATTGCATTTTCTGCAAAGTAAAGGATAGTGGGAATATGTAGTCATTTCACAACAAATTATGTGTGTTTTTATAGCTAAGAACACATTTTATTTGCCTATTTAAGGGTTTTCATAGGTTAGTGATATGCATATTTCAAATGTGTTTTTATAGCTAAGAAAAAAAAGAAACAAAGTCATGGTTACGTAGGTATGCGGAGTTGCGGGAGGCGGCCTAGTTTGACGACTAGGTGGAAATGTTGGTTTTGTATTGCTGGAGGTCCGTCTATGAGGACTTTAAGGTGGAGGGGTAATCAATAAGTTGTGTGAGGAGGTGGTTGCTGCAAATGAAGAAATGGGCTATTTTATTCTAGAGCTTGATGTTGTCCCCGCCTGGGAGGTTGCGACGCATAAGACATATGAGTTTCTGAAAGAGACTCAAGAGAAAGACAATGAGAGGTTGTGACAACTGGAGGCCCTGGCGAGGGAGACGAAGGTGAGGGCCCATAAGAAATGTATTTTCATTGAGAAGTTGAAGGAGAATCGGCCTTTTTAAGGCCTGAAGTGGGATGTGTTATGGCGAGGGCCCGTTAAAACTATGTCGAATAAAACAGTGTGGAATAATATGGTGGCATGTGTAGAAGCTTTCTACAAGTGTCTTAAATTTTTGTGTCGATTAAACTATGTTTAAGTGTTTGTTTGTAAGTCGCGTATGATTATCGGTCTAAGACCTCGCTTATGTTTATACAAGTGGTAGGGATAACAATTAACTAAATGAATGTTTCTTTTTATGTTACTTGATAAATGTGCATCCTGAAAAAGTATACGGTAACTAGAAAATTTAATTAACGAACCGAATACCAGACCGCCAAGAACCCAACGAAACCTTCAATGAAGCATGGGAACGTTTTAAAGGACTCCTTCGTCAATGTCCTCACCATGGCTTCTCGGAACTACACCAACTCGATACTTTTTACAATTCTTTGAATTCCAACGATCAAGATGCCTTAGACTCCGCCGCGGGTGGCAATTTTTTAGACAAGATGCCTCAGTAAGGAAATTAGCGAGTATTGAAAGCAGTCAAAAGTTCGTTAACTCAAGAAGCGTGATAATGATTCAAGAGTGAGTAGGATGTCCTCTTTCTATTCTTCACCTTTAATGATTCTTTCGATATTTCAACAATTAGCCGCCTTCCTCTCGAGGAAAGATGACTATTAAGATGAACCAAATGATGAATGAAATGAAAGCTTTAGTTGTTACTACTCCCGCACCCGTCAAAGCGGTTGAGGAAGTATGTGTTACGTGTGGATCGAATCACAATTTTAACCATTGTCCGTTAACTCGAGGTGGAAATGATTTTCCCGTTTTTCATGACAACATCCAACAATTTCAACAAACCGCAGCCGTTGGCAATTTTCTCCAAAGAAACCAACCATCTAATTTGGCAAACCAAATGAGACCACCGGGTTTCAATCAACCGAATGTTCAAAACAACCAAAACCGATATCAAGGAAACAATTTCAATTCGAATCAAAACCGTGGAGGAAATTTCAACCAAAACCGCCAAAACAATCAAGGAGCCGTTTATCAAGCCCCACCATACCAACCACCAACAAATCAACCTTTGGTTAATCAAGCTTTACCTCCCGTTTCACAAATTCAAGGTGTGTCTAAAACGGATTTTGAAAGTTATGCTAAAGCTAATGATGCGAACATGAATAACTTGCAAATGAAGTTGGATAATTTTCAAAGAAACCAAAATGATTTTCAAAGAGTTTACAATGATTCTCAAAAGAAGCAAGATGATTTTCAGAAGATGATGCTCAGTTTCATGCAAAGCTATCACACCAACCAAACTTCAAGTTCAAGTTCGTTACCAAGCAATACCATTCCAAACCCTAGGAACGAAGCCAAGGCAATTACGACTCGTAGTGGTGTTACTTACAATGGACCTCCGATTCCACCGCCGGTGGTGGAAAAGGAAAGTGAGGCGACAAAGGATACGGAGCTACCGAGCACCGAAGACATCCAACCTCCTCCATTGGTCCAAGAACAAACCAAAGACAAAGAACCAATCGAAGAGCCTTCTTTCGTTGCTAACAAAGCCAAACCTAATTTACCTTACCCGTCGAGACTCAACAAACAAAAGATTCGTGAAAAAGATGACATTCTTTCTTCAAAGTTTATGGAAATCTTTCGAAACCTTCATTTTGAGCTTAGTTTTGTGGATGCTCTCATCCATATGCCAAAGTTTGCGTCGATGTTTAAAAAGATGTTAAATAACAAAGACAAGTTGATCGAATTAACCAAAACGCCGTTGAATGAAAATTGTAGTGCGGTTGTCCTTAAAAAGCTTCCAGAAAAGCTAGGTGACCCAGGCCGATTTCTAATTCCTTGTGATTTTTCAGAATTTGATAATTATCTAGCCCTTGCCGATTTAAGGGCTAGCATCAATCTCATGCCTCTTTCCATTTGGAAAAAGCTTAGATTTTCAGGTCTTACCGAAACAAAAATGGTTTTAGAATTAGCCGATCGTATAATTTCCAAACCAACCGGTGTCACCGAAAATGTTTTTGTCAAAGTAGGAAAATTTTACTTTCCGACTGATTTTGTTGGCTTGATTTTATAGCCGAATCCCAGAGTACCGTTGATACACGGGACCCTTTCTTAGACGGCTCCATGCTTTAATCGATGTTTATGAAAAAAAGAATATTTACTTCTTAGTAAATGATGATCAATCTTTAACCCTTAAATGTGGTGATGCGCCTTCCATTTCATTACAACAATCTCGAATCGTTGAAGAAAGTTGATCTAACGATGTCTGGCTTGATGAAATTTATTTTTATTCACAAGAAGTTCTTGGATTCCGATTCCCGTTGCTATAACCAACAATCCTTCTCCGCTCGACGATCCATTGTTTCCACTCATCTTCGACACTTACTCTTTTGATGAAAGGACGATTTTCTAACTCTTTGAAGAAGCCTATGCTTTTAATAGCAATCCGATGATGAACAGTTTCGCCAGTTTTTCAACGCTACGTACTAGATCCCGAGGGTGACATTCTCATTCTCGAGGCACTTCTCAACAATGATCCATTACCTCACCCAAACCAAGGAGATTACTCACCCGGAATTCAAAAAGATCTTAAAGTTGTTGAACCAAAAGAGTCTTCACTTGAACCAAAAGATGAAATTCCCGAAGTCGAGCTTAAAGAGTTACCTCCGCATCTCGAGTATGCGTTTTTAGAGGAAAATAACAAGCTTCCAGTCATAATTTCAAAAGATTTGAGCCAAGATGAAAAGACCTCACTCATTCATGTTTTGAAAAGTTGAAAACAAGCAATTGCTTGGAAACTTTCTGATATTCGAGGCATTGATCCAGCGTTTTGCTCGCATAAAATCCTTTTAGAAGATGATTACCAACCTTCAGTGCAACATCAAAGGAGGGTTAACCCTAAAATCCATGACGTCATCAAGAAAGAAGTAGAAAAACTTCTTGACGCGGGATTGATTTATCCGATCTCGGATAGTCCATGGGTTAGTCCAGTCCATTGTGTTCCTAAAAAAGGAGGTATGACCGTTGTCACAAACGAAGAAAATGAACTGGTGCCTACAAGATTAGTCACGGGATGGAGAGTTTGCATCGATTATCGAAAGTTAAACGAAGCAACTTGTAAAGACCATTTTCCGTTAGTGAGTTTGCAAACAATTTTGCAACAAGCATGTTCTCACCCCAAAAGTTATAAAGTGTATGAAAACAAGTAAAACAGAGGCTTAAATCACCTCGATGTTGAAGAACGATTGACAGATAGGCATCTATATGCACAACCACAACGGAAGGACGAAAGCGGCTATTGACGAGAAGTTGCAACTAATCTTATCGGCTAATACCCACTAGCCTAGGATAACGAATTTGGGTTTCCCGATGAATGGCTATGTCAACGCGACACGTTGATAAAGATTTAGTTTTTAAAGTTGTAATAGTTTGGTGGTTGGTTAAATAAATAAATTGAAAAAAAATGACGCAACGTATGTAATATATTTTGTATATATTACATATGAAAAATAAACCCTTATATAACTCATACCGTGAATTCACTATAACAAAGACAAAACAATCCAAAGATTAATGTACGTATTAAGCTTTGCAAGTATTATATATAGTGTGAGTAAATGATTAAAACCAATTGTTGACCGTTTCTGAAAATCACCCTTAACTAAATAAAAGTTCTTAAGTAAACGTAATCGTACGTTTTAAGACATCCAATTAAATTAAACGATTTTTGTAAAGCTTTTACAATAATTATTATGTTATCTTCTAGCTGACAATTATAAAATATAAAATAATATTTTATGAACTTATATTTCGTTTCCTCGACGGATCGTGGCTAAAATTGTTGTCTAATTGTAAACGTATAATTTTTCGTTCGTTGTCAAGTTATTGTATAGTTATATTTTAATATATTTTTAAAATATAACTTAGTCCCTTTATCGGTTTCTAAAATAATAGTAGTTTTAGTGAACCATCAATAAATATAGAAAGTTTATATAAATTTCGTCATGATCTTTCCGTTTTTATAACGTTTTCCATATTTATAAAATCCAATGTTTTTTTCCACTTTTCAAACAAACCGTGTTGCAATATCCTCGTGCTTTAAATATATATGTATATGTTTTTATATATATTTCTAAACTAAACAATATAATGATTATTACGTTTATTTAACCAATTAGCCACCATTATATATATCCGGTTTTAATATTTTTAAAACCTTACGTTATATTTATTCACCGTTTTATATGAACCAAACGCACCCTTTTTGTTGTCGGTTAAGCCAAACGCGCCTATTTCTGCTAAACCAACCAAACGGACCCCTTTGTTGTCTTCTCTAAACCCAAACACACTCCTAATGGTTTCCTGTTCACCCAAACACCCCTGTTTGTGTTAACTGCCAAACCAAACACACCCGTTGTTCATCTCTGCTAAACCAAACACATCCTAATCGATTTCTACATAAACCAAACGCACTCTGTTGCGTTCTCACCAAAACCAAACGCACCCTAACTGTTATAACAATCAAACCAAACACACCCCTTATGAAATTCTGCTATCTCAAACGCACCTTAATCTTGTAAACCCAAATCCAAATGCACCCTACGACTGCTACTAAACCAAACGCACCCGCTGCGTTGGTAAACCAAACGCACCCGCTGCGTTGGTAGACCAAACGCACCCTATTCGTTTGCACAACCAACCCGACGCACCCATGGTGGGCTGTCATGGCCAAACGCACCCTTGCGTGCACAACACCCAGAAACAAACCCACCCCTTGTGTTGGCTATTAAGCCAAACGCAGCCTTGTGGACTAAATCGAACAAACAAACGCCCCTATGGCTGACCCGGATCCAACCGCACCCTGGTGGTGCTAAGCTCACATCGACCGCACCCTCGGCTGATGCAAAATCAAACCGAACGCACCCTAGGTGCCTCGGGACAGAATCAAACGCACCCTTGTGGTCGTTATTTATCAAAACAAACACCACCTTCGTGGTGGTTTTCAGCCCAGAAACAAACACGCCCCTTTGTGGTTGCCGTCGGTCGAAAATGTATAAAAAGGGGGGAAAGCCGGCTGCTATCGTCGAGGGGGGAGTGACGACGCGTGGCGGCGAGTGACCTAGTGGGTCGGATAGATCGGTTAAAGAGGATTATTTTTGGTTTCGGTCGGAAAAGTCCGCCGGAAAACTTTTCCGGTGGCGGTGGCCGGAATCCGGCGGCTGGCCGACGGCGGCGGCTGGCCGGCGGCGGCGGCTGGCCGGACATGGGAGAGAGGGTGGTGAGATATGTGTGTGTGTGTCATTTGTTATAAAAAAAATGAATTGAAAAAGATATAAAAGTTTTATTTATAATAAAACTTTAAAAGTAAATAACAATTTAATAATAGTTGAGGGTTACTTGTGAAAATATCTAATGTAGTTTTTATAACTTCCAGTTCGGGACTCGTTTGAACTAGTTAACGGGTCGATTCAACGCACGAAACTTGCGCCATTGTTTTCCAAATAATTTTTTCAACAAAAATGAGTATTCATTTGATAGTATTTCATAAATATTTTTATAACATTTATAAAAATATTTGTTATTCATTTGGAAAACCCGATTATGTCTTGTTCGGAAGTAAAAATAAAATAAATTTCTAACCCGTATATTCGCGTTATCAACAAACGTTTTCAAAAACATGATGACTAATTTATTAAATATTTTTATTTAATAAAAAGTGTTAATTAAATATAATTTAATTATTTTCTCGTTTATAAATCTTGCGAGGGCATTTCAGTCACTTTCTGGTTGTTTTCGGGTCTCGGTCAAAACTGAAAAGTTGTCATGAATGTCGTTTTACATCAAATTGCTTTAGAGTCCGAGTTGTGAAAACATGATTTAGTTGTTCGTTTTTGATACGTCAACTATTAATTAATATTTTTTTTCGTTTTCAAGCCAAATAAGTTAAAAATAACTTCCACTTGGGAAATATAATAATAAATATGATTTATTATTTGAAATATGTTCCGAAAATTTTACCGGTCACGCGGTAATTGTTTTTACGAGACAATAAAAGACCAAAAGTCAAAAAGTCAAGTCAGACCCAAAAAGTCAAAGGGTAAAATCGTCATTCGAAATTTCAAAAATTCTCGGATGTTACAAAAGGTATTAGGTTATCTAAAGAATTGTGATATTGTCTCACAATCCCATTACTCATAGAATACCACATCACTATGGTATGTCTACTGTGTAAAATCAAACTCTATTGATATTGTTCGATTTTTTGATAACTTTAACTACCCTACCTCTAATCTTATTAAAGGTATACAGGAATTTGAGAAATGCCCGTTTGTTTACTCAATATGGTTCCAACCAAGAAGGTAACTAAGACACCATCAGGTTATGAAATGAGAAGACTCCCATTAAGTCTTAACTGAAGTTTTGAATTTGTTGAGACCACGTTAAGCATGCTATTAGCAAACTAGAGTCAAGAACTATCAGCATATATTATACCTCCCAAACGAGAACAATTTTATTGTTGCTCGACTTGCTGCGTTTTTAGAGAAAGTCTCTTCTTACAAGAAGCAAGTGGGAGCATCTGTTTTTGAAGAAAGTCTCTTCTTTCACAACCTTCTGAATGGACTAGCGAACGACATAATGAATGTTGAGATTTAGTCCATAAAAGAAATTTAATTTTGGAATTTGATTGATGTTTTCAGCAATCGGTAAGACCGAGAAGTTAAATTGGTTCTTCTAGGAGAAAGACTAATATGGACAAAAAATGTACACACATTTAAACGCACGCCTTGTGATAAGAGTTTTACTTATACTCAAGCAATTGACTATGATTAAAGCTTCTTTTCCTTGCAAGAATTAAATGAATAAAGATATAAATTACCATACTTGATTTCATGGCAATTATATGTCAAAACTCCTTCTTGAATGATTACCTTTGCGAGGAAAATGTGCAAGCTGTAAAATCAAAAGGGTTTATGAATCCAAGTTATCTTTAGAAAATGTGCAAGTTGTAAAATCCAAGTGGATTTAAGCATGCATCTAGGAGCTAGAATCTTAAGTATAAATCAACAATTTGATTTTGATTAAAACAAAGAGATATCTTAAGTACACCTTAAAGCTAGTCAGAGCATTAGGTTTTGTCTTTCTTATATCATATATGTTGTCAATATATTGGAAATAATATTTCACCTAAGCTAGATTTTAATCCTTAGTTTGGAATAATATTTCTATCTATAAATATAAGAAATAAAACATGTAACCTTGGAGCATACGTTTACTAAGATAGACATACGCGATTAATAAGTCTAACATAATATGACACATCATTGAGCAAGACTTAAAGTTCTATCTCACCTGATGAGTTAAACACATGCATGAAAAAATTTAGTTTAGCTAAAGGTTTCATTATGCATGTCATGATATGTATTAGACTAATTGTAACACTTGCATGAATGCAAGATGAACATACAACCATAGTAACTAAGTGAAAGTCATTAGACTACTATTGAAATAACATTCTAAAAGACCTGCAAAGGACTAAAGACATGTTCATCGTTTATGGATTTTAATAAGGAGATTAGTGTTGAGGTTTTACACTAATGCTTAATTTGATTGAGATGATTCTCAATCCTAGTCATAGTAGGATTTTCATCATAAATGATAATATTGTTGACTAGACATGCTTGATTGAAAGCATTGTTACACTATTCATTAAAGAATAAAGAATACTTTACAATTTGGGAAGCTATTAAGAAGACTGTCTCATATAGGTGGTTTTGCTTGCTTCAAACAACCTATGTAATGTATTATGGCGATGCTAGCATTGTTGTATTAGCACTTGAACGCACATATACAAAATGACAATCATCGTTTTATTCCAAACCTTCACTGCATGTGAGTTTTTAAAACAAGTATTCTCAAAGTTCACTCAGATGACAACTTAGTTGGTACTTTTTATAAAGTTAATGTCTTGTACCAAACGTGTTTATCATGATAGGAACATTGAACTTCGACCTGCTAGAAGTCTCATATATATCTATTTTTAGCATTTAGATAATGGAACGTTAAGCGGTTGTATTAAACAATGAATTGATATACCTGGTATGATCGTCTTCATTTATACAACTATGTTTTATATTAGTATGTTTAATTCCATGAATAATTTATTTATTCTAAATTGTCCATTGTCAGTTAATGATACGGGAGCATCTTTGAATTAAGAAAAATGTGAGTGTTTTGGTTATATTCATACAAGTATTAATATTAAAGGATGATACCGCCAAAATCATATGTTGTTAATTTGATGAACATTAGACTAATCCAACCTACGAGCATTCACTACATGGATCGGCGTCAATAGTAAATTTCGCAAGTGGTTATGTCTCTCATCCTTAGATTTGAGATGCAAGTAGGTTTTGTATGTGTGGAATGTCAATCTTTGATATGGTTCAATGTTGACCTGTTGAAGGCTGCTATAAAGGCCATTTTCAGGAGGGATATGAAACACATAACGGACACGTGCAGTCAAAATAGGATTTGTTTCTCCATATGTATTGGAGTAAGATACTACTGGGCCCATCGATGATTTGAACAGATGTATGTGTGGCCACACCCAAATATAATTAAGATGATACTTGATTGATTTGGTAATTTAGTTCAATATCTATATTGAGAAACAGAATTGTTAAACATTAGAATGACTAATGATCCATGTCAGATGTTCAACATAGTATCTATAACAAAAGGATGATTGATACCAAAACCATTTTAAATGAGATGTTTAAGAAACTATCCTCATATGTCTTAGGGGGCATTGGCGTGTTGCTAGACGCTAACCTTTGCTTGTATAATTACTTGATTATTATGACGCGCAAGTGGGAGCTGTTGGAGTATGCTCATGTCATAATAACTAATTATATGGCTAGACACATGTGAACCTATGGGGTCACACATATATACACTGAGGTACCATTTATATATCGTGTTTATTGTATTTACGGTATATAAATAACCAACGTAACTCTAAATCAATATAGGGCCTCTAATAAATAAGTAATGGACTTAGTTTATTGGACATGGAAAACAAATGGCAAGCCCATTTGGACCTTTAGAGGGGCCGGCCACTTATGGCTTATGAAAAGGATAAGATTGTTTTTTTATTTAGTCAAATTTATATATGGAAGATCTCCTAATTGTGATCTCCTAATAAATGTGATTGATAACAACTTTCCAAAGATCCCTCTCCCCTCTCCCTATAAAAACATATGGCACATACACTCTTTTAGTGGGTTTTTGTGTTTATTTTCTGATCACTTTGTATCTTGATTATTCAAAGTGAAATCTAAAGTGTAGTGTGGATACATCATAGAGGTGATCTCCATTTGATCACTTGGTTTCATTTGGTGTTTCATGCTAGGGTGAAGGTCACCGGTTGATTCTACCGATCACGCTAAAAAGGTATTACTTTTCTTGTTTTTATTTGATTGGTCATGTGACTCTATGGATCCGTTGATAGGTGCTTGTTCCGTTGCATTTAATGTTTTTTTATATGTTATTCATTTAATTCAGCACCTATATCAACAACAACATTCGCCATCCCCGGGTGGTAACAAATCTCACAATCATAATCATTGAGCAACTTTAACAGTCGACGTTGCCTCATGTTTAACTCCTTTTGATCAAGAATGTGTTGTAGACTTTTGTGGTCGGTAAACATAGTGCACTTGGTTCTGTACAGATAGTGCCTCTACAGCTTTAGAGCGGACACTACTGCACCTAACTCCAAATTATGGGTTATGTAATTCTTATTATAAATCTTCAGTTGTCGTGATGCATAAGCAATCACTTTCTCCCTTTGCATTAGCACAACACCCAAACCTTTAATTGAAGCATCGTAGTAAATGACAAAGTCCTTGCTTCGTTCGGGTAAAGCCAGAATTGGTGCACTACACAACTTCTGCTTTAATAACTGGAAAGAGGCTTCTTGTTTGTCACCCTATTCAAACATGACCTTCTTCTGAGTATGCTTGGTCATTGACTTGGCTATCTTTGAAAATCCTTCAATGAATCTTCGATAATAACCAGCGAGACCTAAAAATTGACAAATCTCCGTTGGTGTCTTAGGAGATGCCCAATCTTTAATGGACTCGATCTTGGTGGGATCCACGTGAATGCCTTGACTATCAATCACATGACCAAGGAATTGTACTTTGTGAATCCAAAATTCACATTTAGAAAACTTAGCATACAATTCCTCCTTCTTAAGCAATTCTAAAATTGCCTTAAGATGTTCTTCATGTTCCTTCTTATTCTTTGAGTAAATCAGTATATCATCAATAGAGACAATCATAAACTTATCCAAGAATGGTTTACACACCTGATTCATGAGATCCATGAATACCGCCGATGCATTTGTCAAACCAAATGGCATAACTTGGAACTTGTAATGACCATACCGAGTTCTGAATTCCATCTTCGGAATATCTTCTTCACGTACTCTAAGCTGATGATAACCCGATCGCATGTATATCTTAGAATAAACACTGGATCCTTGTAGTTGATCAAATAAATCGCCAATCCTTGGAAGTGGATAATGATTCTTTACCGTCAATTTGTTCAATTCTCGGTAGTTGATGCACATCCAAAATGATCCATCCTTCTTCTTTACGAACAAGACCGGAGTTCCCCAAGGTGATGAACTGGGTCTTATAAAGCCTTTGTTGGAAAATTCTTGCAGTTGATCTAACAATTCTTTCATCTCGGAAGGGGCTAATCGATAAGGCGCCCGCGCTACAGGTGCAACACCAGGTACCAAATCAATTCAAAATTCCACTTGTCGAGTCGGTGGGAGACCCGACAAGTCCTCAGGAAATACTTCAGGAAAGTCTTAAATAATTGGTACATCTTCAAGTCGCTTCTCCTCTGACTTGTCTTCAGCCTCCTTTATGGTAACATGCGCCAAAAAGACACGACATCCTTTTAGCAAATACTTATGAGTTTTGGTACACGAGATTATGTTTATGCGTGTCTCGTGTCTGTGGTTGCTCCCGTCACCATGAAAAATCATGGTTTCTCCTCCAAAAGGAACACAAACGATCTTCTCATCACAAATGATCACAACATGGTACCTCCTCAACCAATCCATACCGATTATGACATCAAAACTACCAAGTGGTACGGGCATTAAGTCAATGTTGAAAGGATGACTTCAGAAGTTTAGTGTACAACCCTAAATGATAATGTCAAGTAGGCAACTAAATGTAGTAGACACAAAACTCCTATTGGCACCAATATCAAACAAGATAGAAGCATAACGGTTGTTTAGAAGGAATGTACCCGTAATGACATTGGAGTCTGGGTTTGTCCCTGCATCTCCCAATCCATAAGCCCTGGCTTGTGCATTTCCATTTCCCCTATTCTGATTACCACGGTTATTTTTCTTTAGTTTTGGACATTCCCTCTTAAAATGCCCCTGAGAACCACATTCATAGCAACCGGTACCCTTCTGAATAGCCCTAGTGGCTCTTTGGTTGTGGGTAGTAGCAACATTTTCACGGGCGAAAGTCCTATAGTCACTAGCCAGATGGCCAAATATGTTGCATTTATGACACTGAGGTGCACATTGACCCTTGTGATGATAGTTGCATCGGTTATACTTGGGTAAGAATCCCCCATACTCTTTCTTGTCACCAGACCCGGCAGTCTAGGCCCTAGTAACATTTTGCTTCTTGAATGGCTACTTGTGGTTCTGATTATGACCTGAGTTTTCATCATATGCTTTCTTTTATTCTCCGCTTGCCTCTTAGTAAGAGCGCGAATCTTCTTATCCATTAGTTCATTGGCAAACTCAATTGCCTCTTGCATGGTCTTGGGCCTGGAAGACATCACATTCCCCTAAATTATGTCAGGGAGCCCATCAACATACCTTTCAACCTCATTGGACTCTTCCGGAAACAACCTTCTACACATCAATGCTAGTTCCTGAAAACGTAGCGTATAACTTGTAAGATTAGTGCCCATCGACTTTGAGATTCAAGATCTCAATCTCCAATTTCTTAATTTTGCTCCTTGGGCAGTATTTAGCAGTCATCATTTTCCTCAGTTCTTTCCAAGGTATTGCGTAAGCAACATCTTGGGTAACAGACTTCATGTAGGAATTCCACCATGTTAGAACAGCTCCTAGTAGGGTACAACTGGCAAATTTCACCTAGTTTTCAACTGTGCAATTGCTAATATGAAACACATTTTCCAACTTCTCAAACCACTAAGATAAACCAACAATTCCTTTAGTGCCCTTGAACTTAAGGGGTTGATAGCTTATAAAATCTTTATAAGTTCATTCCCGAGTAGGGCGTGCAACTCTTGGACCAGATCCTGAATTGTTGCTGGTGTCACCATTGACATTGCTGTTTCTTTGAGTCTCATACTTTGCCAATGCATCAGTAACACGTTGAACTATCATTCGATTGATAACTGCTTGTGTCATTGGAGTGGTGTTGTTGACAGTAAAGTTTCTGGCACTGGTTCTTTTTGGAGGCATTTTCTTCAAAATCACAAGAAAATAATACACATGAGATTTCATACAATCATAATTCACGACATGACATATTCACAAAATATAGATGGAATCACAACACACAATGAAACACAAAACATGATTGAGATCAACATGATATGATATAATACATCAACTTCATATATAATTTGAAAACATACATGATAGTTTTAGTTACAAAATGAAAAGTATAAATCCTACTGCCATGCTAGCTGGGAATAACCCATAATACTTAGCAGGCTAACATAATGGTAGCTAGTGATATGACAGAAATGAAAATCTAGGCACTACTACCAGTGTCCTCCAACGTATCCATGTGTGCTCGAGCCTCTAGCATCTACGTACGCATAATATGTTTGGTCGCGCGATCATCCGCATCCTGTCGCTGCCACTCGTGGCAATGCCCCTGAGTCTCTAACACTGCAATACGCGCCTCTAATGCCCTGTTGTGGGCCTCAGCTCTCCCTAAAGCCTGACGAAGCTCATGGTTCTCATCTTAAATAGTAGTACCCCGATCTATGAACATACCAATCTCACCTCTAATACCAGTATGATTACGCTGAGCGTCCCAAAGGTGTGTATGGAACTCCTCACTATCTCTCTGGCGGACCTGTACCTTGTAACTAACTCTCAGGTTGACCATCTCTATGACAGTCATCATCCTGTACTCAGTAGCCTATAAGGCTCTAGCATACCTAAAATCCTCAGCTGCATTGTAGCTCTATCAATCGTCTCACTGATCTGACTAGGACGGCCAGTCGCCCCCTGATCGGTCTCCCTAAAACAGTGTAAACCCCTGGATGGTCTAGCAGCAACCGCAGTAGAGCTCTCCCCAACCTTAAACCTAGGTCTAAGAGCAAAGCACAACCTCTTCTGAGGCGGCAATGTAGCCTCGAGAATATCCGCTCTACGGTCAGTAGAGGGTCAAAGTAAAGGTGAAGATGGTGGTGGTAATGTTGGTGATTGTAATGGTAGTGGTGGTGATAGTACAGGTACTGGTGGTGAAGGAATATGGGGAAGTGGTGATGATAGCCGAGTGAGTGGAGATGATGGTGGTGTAGGTAAGGCAAGCAGCTCGGCAACTCGTGCCTCAGAAGGAAATGGTATGGGTGTCTAGGGTCGGACAAATATCCTACCCCTGCGGGAAGTAGTAGGTGGTGGTGGTGTAGCCGTAGTCTCTCCCTCCTCAAAAGGATCTGTCGAAGATATGTGCTCCTCCTCCTCATCATCGTCAGCATCATGTTCGGAGGACTCCTCCTCGGAATGATCTTCCTCCTCCTTAGTAGAGGGATAATCAATCGGGTATGCCTCGGGCTCCTCATCCCCCTCCTCTTCCTTAGCTAGCTTAACGTCTGTCAAGTAACTAGGGTAAAGGACCAATGATAATGTAGCCTCAAATAGTGGCTGCTCCTCAGCCAGTAGCTCATCATCCGATGGTGGTATGTACTCTGGGTAAACAGGCTCTGGAACATATACTGGTACATGATCCTCCAACTCAACAAGGTCGGGTACATAGACAGGTGACGGTGGTTGTGCAACCTGCCCTATAACCTATAAGGCAGCCTCCTCATAAGGATCCATATCCAGGATATCCCATGACCTCTTAGCAGATGAAATCGAAGTGTACAACACAGTGGAATGCTCTGAATCCAACATGATACAATCTGTAATAACCTTAAAAGAAAGTATATAAGTATATTATATATGACTCATACAGTAATATACGTAGTATAATTATAAACACGTATATCAATCATTTAGAATCTAGTATGAACAACTCATGCAACAAGTAATGTATGTATGTCCCATGTGAACCCCTTTTGAAATGTTTGAAAACGGTTATAGTCTAGGTAAGATATGCAACCTAGTTCTCTATAACCTTGGCTCTAGATACCAATCTGTAACACCCCTAAAATGGGTCGCAGCGGAATAAGTGTCCGAGAGTGTTACTTCATAGATGAATAGCACAAGAATATAAGAGAACGACCTCTAAATGAGTCACTTTGAAAATGATACATTGGATTTCATAAATTGTTTGTTACAAAAGCACAACGGCTTAACTTGTTCAACTTGAATATGAACAGATTTTAGAACATAACTATAACACCCCGTGTTTTAGGACAATGTACGACGTTGATAAAGTCGCTATTTTTTTTTGTATTGTACGCATTTGTTTTTAATGAAAATCGTTAAGTTAAATCGCATAAGCAAGAAATGATCAGTTAACGTAAACGGACATCAAGCAAATTATTGATTACGTAAAACAAGGGTTAAGTAATTATTTTGAGGATAATTATTAACGTTTCACAAGTTATTTTATTGGATACGTGAAAGTGTTTACGTTTCGCGATAAATGACAATTAGGTTTTCCCGGAACCCTAAAAATTAACGTACGCTTCAACAAATACCTACGTTTATATACAATGATCGAAGTTTATAAAACTTTATGCATATGTATATATATATATACACATCTCATATGATTATACAAGATAACAAATACTTTGCAAAATACCAAAACATTACAAGTATACTTTTATATAAAAACTACACTTTACTTTTTTTATATAAACTTTACTTACACATTTCTTTTATACAAATATACAAGTAACTTATTAATAAAAGAAATAAGCTAGAAAACACTTTCCTTAATATCATGGGATGATTCCCATGATAGGAGACCATAAACATAAACCATTAAGTCCTTTGTTTCCTCCTTTCTTGTCCCCTTGAACCCACGCCCCAACCATGTCCCCCCCTTTGATTTTTCTATTCAAACTTGCAAGTATAATATCTTGTAACCTCTTCCTATATATAACATGCGAAATTTAACAAAATTAAAAGCCCCAAATTTTATCTAATGGTTAAAGCTTAATTAAACTAATTAAAACTAAACCTAACTAATAATTAAACTAAAACTAACAAGGACTAACAATGGACTAACGACAGGGACTATTTGTGACAAAAGACCAAAATAAATTTTTTTTTTCCTACCCTGAACCCCAATCCCGATTTTTAGTCCAAGTCCCCAAAAGTGCTGATTTTGAAAAAGTCGTTTTATAGCCAAAACGCAAAAACACGAAAGTTGTTCACACATGTTTAAGCAACTTTTTAATAAAGATACCTGCGAAAATAAAGCACTTTTTTAAGCTCCAAAAAGCCAATTAGCTGCTGATTGCAGAAATAGCTAGAAATTTTGGTTTTTGGTATTTGGACACAACAAACACTCAAATAAGCTCAATTCAAAAAGGAGAGATGTTTTGGAAAGCTTATATGTTGCTTAATCTGATTCCAAAAAGCCTTTTCAACCAAACACAACTTAACTTAACTCAATTTGCATCAAAAAGTAGTAAACTCTACCTTTTTCTTAAATAAGCCAAATTCAAAATAAGCTAAAATCACCAATAAGCCAAACTGAAAAGTGGGCTTTTGGAAATAAGCTCACTAATGAGTCCTTATTAAGCCCACCTATTCACTTTTTATTAAATAAGCCACGAAATAAGCACAATAAGCACAAATGAACTACACTACTATTTTTTTTGGATTTAATGAAAATAACACATTTAGACCCTAAAATAAGCCATAACTTTGAAATAAGCTCAAAACTTTGAACAAACCTCAAACAGATTTAGTTCACCCTCCAATGAGCTTATGCTCAAAAAATCATAACCTAAAACCTAACCTAACTAACCTAAAAGTGAGATCAAAAATTGGTGAAAACTGAACCATAAATAGGAAATTTTAGACATTCTTTTTGACCCATGCTTAACTAAATAAGCACTTGTGGTGTTTTTTAAAAGTCACAGTTTCAAAGACTCTTTATAAAGCTTTTGAAAAACAATTTTCAAACTAAAAAACTTATAAAACAGACTTAACTTAGCTTAAAACTTAAACTAAATCTAGCTAAACTACCACAACCCATACCAAAAGGCATTTTTGACCCGTTTTCCAAGTTATCCCAAACACCCCCTTAATTTTTGAAAATGGTTTAAAAAACTTATGAAAACTAAATTTTACTGAAACTTTTAAAAGTCTAAACCTACTTAAGCTATACTAAACAAGAAAAAAGTAAAAAGCTGAACTAGTAAGCATTTAAAAATGAGAATAAGCTTAGACAGCTTAAGCTATTTTTTTGGCAGTTTTACTAAAATTGTATAAAAATGAAATGAGAGGCATATGAAAGCATATTTAAGCATAGATACACACTAATAAGCATTAAAACATAAATAAGCTAAAAATAAGCTGAATAAGCTTATTGCTACAGTAATAAGCAAAATTTTAGAAGGAAATGTACCTTTAATCCCTTTCTCAAAAAGGATTCTTTTGAACCTAATAAGCTCTAAGTTTCCTACCCAGCTTATAATTAAGCTTAACTAAGCTAAAACCCAATAAGCCATCCATAATAGCTTATTCATCCAAGCTTTCAATCCAACATACCTTGCTCTTTTTTTTTGAATTTCCCTTAACTTTTGTTTAGAAATTTTGAAAACAGATTGTAAGATATAAAAAAAAGAGTGAAATAAATGACTTAGCAACACAATGTAAAAAAAAACTTCACTGAATTTTCATTAAACAAGAACACAAGTACAAAGAACTTTAAACTTTAAAAACTTAACTTAAAACTAAAATGCTACTTGTAAAACTAACTTAAAAACTACATACAGCCACTATGGCTTTACATTGATTTATATAGGAAAAAATTCGACTAGTCTTCACTTCTTGTCCTCTTGCACTTGTGTTTCTTTGTAGACACAACAAAAGGGTTGTGTTTGTTGTGTGAGGGGGAAAAGCAAACAAATCCTGGCCTTCAATCTTTCTTGGGTTTCCTTAGAAGCCATCCGAGCCGTTGAATCATGCTTGGGGAGTTGTGGGATTGCCAACTTGGCAATCTTACAGCTCACCCTGGTTAATTGGGTAAAAAGAGATTGAGTGTGTTGGGGAGAGGGAAAAGGGTTCACAGGCTTTGGGTTTTGGGATTTGGCTTATGGCGGGAAAATTTGTTTGGGGAAGACAGAGGTGTAAACTGTTATGTGAAGGTTTGTGTACTTGGCAAGTTAGGCCCCTCATGGTATGTGTAATTCTTGCACCACACGTCCTTGTGTGATTGAAAGTTTTGGGATTTGGCAAGACAAGTCCTCCAAAGTGATAAGTCATATTGCATCACTCGTCCTTGTGTGCTATAACTTAGTAGCTTTGGCAGTTTTGGCCCTTGGAGTTAAACTTTGCCAATTTGGCAGCTTGGGCCCTTCTCTTTCTTTCTCTCTTTTCTTGTGTAAATATAACTTAGGGAATTTACAATTTCAGTCCCTATAGTTATATTTTTTCTTCTTTGACTTGACCATGTCGGTGTTGACTTTGACTTTGACCAGTTGACTTTTCTATTGACTTTTTGACTTGATTGACTTTTCGGCTTCGATTTGGCTTTGTCTTTCACAGTCTTTTCCATTCCGAGTCCGGTTTTGTCGTTTTGGCTTTGTTTTTCGTCCTTTTCTTAGTTATCCGTTCCTGCACAATACAATTAGCAAAATAAGCGTATATTTGGCATTTTAAGTCCGTTTTTGGTTATTTTAGCTCGTTTTTAAAGGTAAAAGGTATGTGTAATTAAACACATACCAAAATCCCCCATACTAAGGTATTGCCGTGTCCTCACGCAATGTTATGAAGTAAACATTTACGAAAACTAAGAATCTCAATCCCCCTTGACTAATAACTTTGAAAAGTAGCTAAGTGTTCGTCAAGGGGAACTAAAGAATCAAAAGCTTCGACAAGTCCCGTTTTCACCATTTTTTATTCATACACTAACTATCCCTAATATTTTTGGATTTTTCTTTTTCTTTTCTCGACTTCCTGTTTGACTTCCTTTATTATATCAACATTGGGATCATAGAATGAGAAACGCCCATAGAATAATCTACGGATGTCCTGACGGATAAATTCATCGTCCCCGATTTTTCACTAGCTCCAAACCAAGCAATTAAACAAGATCATTTGTCAATATAAGTCTAAATGCTAAGCACTCATACTTATGACTTGTGAACTTTTAACTCCCAACATGAATGTATGATTTAAATGTGTGTACTCATTTCAACTCAACCATAGATCAACTTATTTCCATAGTCGTGATTCAAGATGAATCATGACTCAAAGCAAAACTTATTTAGGACCTTGTAACTTGATTTTAAAGATACGAGATTTTAACTGTAGAACTTTTTGCAACATCTTCATCATTATAATCATAAGTTCTTAAAGCTAGGTGAGTATGGGTGCTTAGTTTGAAACACCTACTAGCCTCGCTCCCTGGTAGGATATCACAAAAACGACCAGGTGTTCTTAGTTTGAAAACCCACCCCGTTGCTAGCGAGTGGAAATCACACCAACACCTTCTTCTCTAATATGGCTATGATAAGTGTTTTTGTTTGAACCCTAACCTAGACCTCGCTCCATGGTGAGATGTCACAACACACCAAATCCTTAGAAAGTAAAGATGTCTTAGTTTGAACCCCCACCTCGTGGTTGCGGAGTTGGGATTTCACGGACACATCTTTTTACTTGTTCCATTATAATCCAAATGTATTGTTGCTTCATTGCATATTTCAATATTCGTGCATTTTTGCATTCATACTTTTTTTCGCTTCTTTGGCATTTTAATTTCACATTATAAGAACAGAAAAAATCACGCTTTAAAGAAATCAAAGTTACAAATTTGAAGCTTTTCTAAAAAACTTGATTGACTTAGTTGCTATGTATGAGCACGTATGACTAGGGGCTTAAGAAGATAATGGGAGAAAAAGCCACAAGTTACTCATATAAGTTTTTGTTCAGCAAATAAACTTATATTTAACTCTATCACTTCTTGTTCTTCACCTTATTAAATTCGAGCATCGAATTCGTGAAGCTTAGATACAAGCGGTAGTTGGAGGAACTAGTAGCGGCTCAACAGCCCCGATCGAGTCAAAAATTATTCTCATTCTACCCATTAGGAAAGTCAAAACTGTGACAAAACACTTATTTTATTTTTGAAATTTTTAAAATTTTTCAATTTTTTTGGTATTTTTGCAAAAATTTGGTGGTAAAACGGGATTGCGTGATAACAACGACTGCAGGCAAAAATCAAATCGAAGATCCCCCCATACTAGAACTAAACATCGTCCTCGATGTTTCAAAGGGGTACCTACGTAAATCTAAGGCCGTTTATGAAGTGTGCCAAAAGATAAAACGTTAGTCGATTAGATTTGGATACTGGATTCCCAAAATGAAGCTGAGGATGTGAAACTCATGTGGATACTACAAGCAAGAGAGTCTTCACAATCCGGGAAATCCTGGACATACAATACAAAGCACACAAAACATGGACAAAACATGGGTAATGGAAAATGAAAACCTTCTCACACAAAAAACACTTATTAGCATAAAGAAAGAAGATAGACTGGATAAGCATGGGGTGCCTCCCACGAAGCGCTTGTTTAGGGTCCCGACGCTTGACCCGTCCCCCGAATTTATTGGTCCATGGGGAACGTTTGGAGATCCGGGACAACCTCGGTTGGTATGTCCCCTCCAAAGTAGTGTTTTATACGATGACCATTCACTTTAAAGTTGGGCCCGGAGTTTTGAGATAACTCGACAGTGCCATAAGGAAAAACTTGGACAATGGTGAATGGTCCACTCCAACGGGATTTCAATTTACCCGAGAAAATCTTTAGTCTAGAGTTGAAGAGGAGGACACGATCACCAACGTTGAAAACGCGGTTTTTGATCTTAGCATCGTGTATCCTCTTGGTTTTCTCTTTATAGATCAAAGAGTTTTCGTAGGCTTGATCACGAAGTTCATTTAGTTCATTCAGTTGAACTTTCCTGTGATCACCCGCAGTTTGAACATCAAAATTTGTATGCTTGAGATAAATTGAAATGCCAGGATCAAAAATGGTATCTTCATTCCTGGTGGAGAGAAGATATGGAGGAGCAACTGGATACGTGAGAAATGGAAGAAAGATCCATACAATATAAGCGAGGAGTGGTTCACTTAAAAATATGAAATCCGTATCCAGGGTGAGATGGGTGGGTAAAACATTAGGCACATGAACTCTTGGTTCTTTTGTTGGGAAATTATCATTCACCACATCCATAGTAAGATTGACGATGAGTGACTCCGTACTTAAGCATGACCTTTGTAAATTGGTCATTGCAAAAGTGAGTTCCGCGATCACTTATGATAGCTCGGGGTGCACCAAATCGAGAAAAGAGAGTTTTCAAAAATTTGCAAACAACTCGGGCATCATTGGTGGGGAGCGCTTTTGCTTCAACCCATTTTGACAAGTAGTCAACAGCCACGAGTATGTACTTGTTCCCTCTTGAAGACGGGAACGGCCCCATAAAATCAATGCCCCAGATGTCAAAGATTTCGCAAACTTGGATGGAGTTTTGTGGCATCTCATCACGTTGCGTAATTTTTCCTTGACGTTGACAAATGTCACAACGGGTGACAAAGTCATGGGCATCCTTGTAGATGGTGGGCCAATAGAATCCTGAATCAAAGATTTTTCTTGCTGTGTAATTGGCACCATAGTGTCCCCCAGTAGGTCCACTGTGACAAGCTTTGAGAATGTCTAAAGCTTCTTGCCCGGAAACACAACGTCTTATCACCTGATCAGCACAGTTTTTAAACAGAAAGGGATCATCCCAGAAATAATGCTTGACATCCTTGAAGAATTTTTTTTTTTTTTGGGATGTCATTCCCTTGATGACAAATTTCCCCGCATGGTAGTTTGCAAAATCAGCAAACCATGGGGTACTTTGATCTTGAAGAGCAATCGAACCAAGAGTTTCGAGAGGAAATGCTTCATTGATTTCTTTGTTCTCGAGTTTGTCTTGATGCGGATTTTCGAGTCTGGACAGATGATCGGCGGCGAGATTCTCAGCTCCTTTTTTGTCTCGAATTTCAATATCAAATTCTTGGAGCAATAGAATCCACCGCATGAGTCTTGCCTTAGCATCCTTCTTGGCAAAGAGATACTTGATGGCAGAATGATCAGTATACTGATCAGTATAAAACTTGCTTTTTGACTAACAAGAATATGACCGAATTCTCAAAAGGCATACACTACAGCAAAGTAACTCTTTTTCAGATAGTAGTGTAATGAGTTTGAGCCTACGTTCATAGTCTTGCTAGCATAGTGTATAGGTTTGAAAAAATTCTTGTTTTTTCTTTGCCGAGGACGGCCAATTGCGAAGTCGCTAGCATCGGCACATCAGTGCAAAAGGGCTAAGTCCCAGTCGGGAGCAAATTAAGATCGGAGCCTCAGTCAATCTTCTTTTTGGAGTTGTGTTAAAGGAAATCGACACTCTTTCAGAAAAGACAAACGGAGTCTCTTTTTCAAGCAAATGAGTCATAGGACGGGCAATTTTTGAGAAGTCCTGAATAAATCGCCGGTAAAAAACCGGCCGTGCCAAGGAACTACGGACACCTTTGACAGAGTCGGATGAGGGAGTTAGCTTTACTTCGACTTTAGCTCTATCAACTCAAGTCCCGACTTAGGAAATTTTTATGTCGAGAACTATGCCTTCCTTGTACATGAAATGCTTTTTCCCAGTTGAAAGACTAGATTTGGTGTCTTCACATACGCTTCTCAACTTCTTTCTAATGGGTTAGGCACGTAGAAAAAGAGTCTCCAAAGACCGAAAAGTCATCCATGAATACTTCCATCGTTTTTTCAATCATATCGTGGAAGATTGCCATCATACTCTTTTGGAACGTACCCTGGAGATTGCATACCCAAAAGGCACTTGCTGACGATAGGCAAATGTTCCGTATGGGCATGTGAAGGTTGTCTTTTCCTGATCTTTTGGGTCAATTGGAATCTGGAAATAACCCGAGAAGCCATCGAGGAAACAGTAGTATTCATTTCCTGCTAGTCTCTCGAGCATTTGGTCCATAAATGGTAATGGGAAGTGGTCTTTTCGGGTGGCTTCATTAAGTTTTCTGTAATCAATACATACTCGCCATCCCGTGACACCAATTCGGAGTAGGAATTAGTTCATTCTCTTCATTTGTGATGACAGTCATACCTCCTTTTTTAGGTACACAATGTACCGGGCTCACCCAAGGGCTGTCAGAGATAGGGTAAATCAATCCAGCGTCAAGGAGTTTTTCAACCTCCTTTTTGATAACATCGTGAATTTTTGGGTTTACCCTTCTCTGACCTTTGCAAAGATGGTTCATAGTCTCTTCCATTCAGAATTTTGTGAGTACAAAATTCCGGGTAAAACCCTTTATTTCGTTTTAGGAGAGTTATCAATGGTGGCTCGCTTGTGGACTTGAGAACCTTCAGATGAGCATGCCTTCATTTTCCTCATCTTTTAAGTCTTTAGCAAATATTGCAGGCCAACTTGTGTACACCTTCCAAGAAATGGCGTATCAAAGATGGGGTGGCAGTTCCTTGAGTTCAACCTCGGGAGGTTCATTAACGGAAGATTCAACGGCTTTAGCTTCACAGAGTTTGAGTTCTTTCCTACCTCCAGGCATATATTGTTCATGATTTGGGAGGGGGGGTGGTGGTTCACTGTTCAAAATTGCTTCTAGAATAGATGTCCCCTCAGGTTCCTGATGAGTTGGATCCAACTTCAGATGAAGTTGGATCATCTTCTAGAGCAAGAAACGAATCTGCTTCTTCAAATAAGAGAAAGTCACTGTCCCCGAAAGGAGTGAGAGTTGGAGAAGCAGTAGAAACAATAGGCTCAGAATATGGAGTGGGATTGCCACTCGCGATCACGTTTGAAAATCCTAGGACCTCTTGAGAATACTCATCACAAGCCATATCGATGACGTCGATTTTGTTGACCGTCATATGGTTGTAATCAGCTGTGTATTTTGAAGTTTGGTCCAAGTTGAATGTGATGGCTTCTTTGCCAACACGAAGGGTAATCTCGCCTTCATAAACATCTATCAAAGCATGACTTGTTTTCAAGAAACATCGCCCGAGAATTAAGGGGACTCGGGGGTCTGGTTCAAAATCAACAACTACGAAGTCAGCTGGAAACTGGAATTTTCCCACATTTACAAAGACATCTTCAGCAATACCGATCGGTTCAGTGATTGAACGATCTGCAAGCTCTAGTGTCATGCAAGTTGGGGTCAATTCAGAAAGAGATAGACTTTTCCATACAGAATAAGGCATGAGATTAATGCTCGCACCAAGATCGGCCAATGCGTTGCATGTAGTAATCCCCGTAAATTCACATGGAATCAGAAATCGGCCAGGGTCTCCAAGTTTCTTTGGTAACTTGTTGAGGATGACCGCTGAACAGTTCTCATTCAAAGGAGTCCTTGCCAATTCGCTCAATTTTTCCTTGTTTCCAATCAAGGTTTTTAAAGTCGTAGCAAACTTAGGCATGAGCATCAAGGCATCGGTAAAGCTAATCTCGAAACTTAAATCTCTAAAGATTTCATAAAATTTCTCGATTTGATCGTTAGCTTTTTCCTTGCGCCTTTCATCATTTCTTCGTGATGGAAATGGAATTGATGCTTTAGGAACTGGAGTAACAACAGGAGCAACATTGGGCTCAGGATTTGGATTACGAGTCTGAATTTGAACAACAGGAGGTTGGACGTCTTCGGTGCTTCCGTTATTAGCAGGAGGCATCGTGTCCTTTGTCACCTCGACATCATGATTAACTGCTTTCGGTCCTTGGATGGTAACACCACTTCGGGTAGTGATACCTTTTAAATCTTCCTTCGGGTTGGTAACAGTGTTACCAGGAAGAGTTCCAGAACCGGAAGTAGAAGCTGTATTAGCAGTAACAAATTTTGAAAGCATATCAGTTAAATTTGCCATTTGGGATTGCAGGTTTTGACCTTGGTTTTGCATGTTTCTCAACACTGCATCATTGGCTGTGACATATCTTTCAAAATCTGTTTTTGACACACCGTGTGTCTGAGGAGCAGGTCCTTGATGAGCTACTGGTTGATTAACTACTGGTTGATGAACCGGAGGTCGATAAATCTGACCTTGGTTGAAATTGTTTCCTCTGTTTTGATTGAAGTTATTTCCTCGATTGAAATTGTTTTGACTATGCATGAGGATTCTGAACTGGAGAGAAACCAGGAGGTCGAATTTGATTACGTGACCATCGGAGGTCGATAACCGAAAATTAGCTGGTTGAATATGCCGAAGCGGCTTGGGGGGACAACATACTCTTGGATTGTCATCTGGTACATGTGCTATTGGGTGGTGGACAGTTTTGATAAGAATGACCTCCCCCACAGGTAAACTACTTTGTTCAACCGCCTTGTACGGCAGGGCGGCTAGTGGGTTTGGTTTTTTCTTTCGAGAATTAATGCTTATCCGAACCTGTCTTGAGTTCAGCAAACATCAGATGAGATCTGCTTGGGTGGGAAGAGCTTGTAATCATATTAGCTACTTCAGCTTTGTTCTTGATTGACGGTACAGTAGACGTGTTTCGATAATTTTTAAACATTCGCGAGAGATTTTTGTCTAAGAAGTTACACACTTGGCAGCTGAGTTCAATGAATATTGATCAATTTGATGTTTAAGGGGCATTTTGAATGTATCGACTTGATACAATTCTGAAATCCTATTGCATGAGGGGGCATCCCCTTAAAAGATCATTGAAATCGATCCCAATGCATAATAAATACGGATTCTCATCAAATTTTTGCTGAAATCTCGTGATTCATTTTGAGATTTGTCGTTTTAGAGGCAGGGAAGAATTTGTTAATAATTTCGAAAACAGAAGATCATCCCATGTTTCATCGACCGTGGGGTTCGTTTTTAGCCAAATCCGGGCTGCCCCTTCGAGAGAAACGAGAAAGCATAAGTTTAACCGACGTATTTGGTACGTTCGGGGGGGGAATCTTCATTGTAGGAGTGATCTTTTGAAATAACGGATCTCTGTGTGAAGCATGTGGGTCTTTCTTTATCAAATTTCAAAAAATTGATGTTATTTGGACATGATTCAGAACGACCTATGATTGATCTTCAAAGTTATTAGCCGGTGATTTCCAGGACATCAACTCTCGCATCCTCGTAAACCTGGTGGGGTTGCTCTCGAGAATTGGCCATCAGTAAGATTATCAGCCATCTGTAAACTTTTGGGAGGATTATCAGGTTTCTCAAGAATTAGATGATTCAACAGAATTTTTGTCGAACTTTTGGTTGTTGACGTTACGTGCTTGAGAACCCGAGTGGGCATGCACAAAATAGAGATTAAAAAAGAAAAATTCTACATAATTTTTTTTTTTTTTTGGTTTTTTAAAGATTAATTCACAATGATTTTAACGGACTATGAGATTAAGACAACTTTAAACCAAATAATTGCTTAATTCAGGTAGCTCTCAAAAGAAACTCACAGCTGTGAGCGGAGGATGCTAGGAAATAGCGCGAAGCTTATTTTTCTCCTTTCGGGTGTAGTTCCTAGGGAACAACCCTCCTTATACCCACTTATAGTTTGTTTAACCTTTCGAGGTGAGACGTTCGTGTAGAGGACACATAAAGGCAAGGGTTTTTAAATCTTTTGTTCGAGTTGGGAACCAACATTGTTCACGGAATCTTATATGATAATACTCAGTTAGAGAATTTTATTATATTTTGGTATTTTTACCCAATTGTGAATTTTATTTCTTTTTTTATTATGGACAATGTTTTTATGTTTTGGTTTTTCTTTGGCTTTTACACTGATAATTATACTACAAAAGAAATGAAAAATATTTTGTACTTTTTTTTTATAATAAAAGAAAATATCACAATTTCAAAACAGATGGTCAACGTAAAGATAACGGTTTGACAGCCTCCCGTCAACGGCGCCAAAAATTGATCCGTTCAATATTACCTTAAAAAATATATTATAATTTAATGAAATATAAAATATATAGTAAAGAAATCAGTCTAGAACCATATCAATGATTACCGGAAGTTGTATAGAATGTTCTCGGGTGTAATTCTCCAACGAATGGCTGTTTGGAATGCGTTAAATTCGATACGATTGAGATTGAAGTTTTGAAGGATAGGAATGTGTTTGGGAAAGTTGAAAAGTCAAATAAACAATATCTATCGATCTCAAAAGTTTTAAGAAAAACCTAAAAATTATGAAATTAAACTAGAAAACGAAGGCCCGAATCCCGGACAAAAGGGGGAAAACCTAAAAACTTTAAAAATAAGCCTACGAAGAAATTTTCGCTTCTAAACTACTTATGGACCAAATAACGAGAATGACAAAGTACATAGAAACGAAAACGGAGTTCGTTTGAAACCCAAAACGAAGTCAAAACCAAAAATCACGTACCGGGAACCCGTTCTTTAAAAGATGAAAGTTATTAAAAATGACCCTACGAAAAATTTTATATTTTTCCTACAAACTAGATGATAAAAGAAAATTTTCTAAAAAAGCAAAATATTTTTTTGATAATTTTTATGTATTATGATTATATAAACTTTTTAAATGAATTAAATTATAAAAATAGTAAATGTTTACGAAAAATTCTGAAATAAATTTTCTAAAAATACTTCATACTATAATGTTCCTACGAAAATATGAATAAGAAAAAATACACTAGGTTTGACTTACTCAAATTAAGCCCGAAAATATGCTATACTGGCTTTATAAGCTTATTTGGGCAAAAATGTATTTAAATACATCGCACTTGGGTCCCTACAACGATAAGGACCTACAAAGGGAGCAGTTGGGAGAGTGTGTTGTGTAAAAGGGGATGTACCGCTTGGTATCAGGGTTCGAAGTCTTGCTCAACCGGTTCAAGTGTCTGCCCTTTTATTTGTTATTTTTTATTTGAAAACTCACAGAAGCAAAGTTGGTGAAGTCGTGGGGTCTTACAACTTTCGTGTAACTACGAGTTTTGCTGAAAAAACTGTAAATAAGCCTAAAATATAAGCTCCAAAAGTTGACAAAAGTGGCTTATTAGTCTTAAGCCAATTTTTTGCTAAGTCTTTTGGTATCTTAGGAGTCAAATTAAGCTAGGGCCAAAACTAAGGTAAGCTAAGGGGCTTAATCTAACTTAAATAAGCTAACTAGGACAGGAAAAGCTACACTAAATAAGCTGTGGAAGCTTAATATGACAGGAAAGCTTAAATAAAGCTTAAAGAGGCTAAAAATGCTTAAAGCTAAGACAAATAAGCTAGAAAAAGGAAATAAGCAAACTAAACTATTAACTTAACCTGAAAAGCTTCTAGGAAACAATTTTTTGAGCTTATGGAATAGGCTCAATAATGCCAAGTGTTGCCTTTAACCTCACAACAGTACTAACTGGAGGTTTAGTATGTTGGTGTATAATTTGGGCTTAAAAGTCTCATAAAGCACACAGGGTTGGGAGTTTAAGCGTCTACCAGACTTATCAAACGACACAAAATTAAGCTGAAGGGACAAAAATTGAGCTTATAAAAATAGGGCAATAAGCCAAGAAGAAAAAATAAGAAGTCCTCAGACTAAGGGGACTCACTCACAGTCAAAAAGCAAGGTTTGTACTCATAAATAGCATAACCAAATTAAGCTTCCTCAAGGCCTGCCCCTCCACCAACATAACATTAAACTTAAGGGTTATTCAAGAGCTTATAGACTCTTAAAAATAACGCCAATACTTGGGCTTAAATTGGCTTAACTGGATGGTGCATACATTATGCCTTTTGTTACCCCCTTGGCATCCAGGGGAGATTTAATGCAATTCTCAAGGGGCTGATTTGGACAGCTTATTTTAAGCTGGTAAAATAAGCTCTAAAATCACAAATAGCTCAAACAGATGTGTGCTATAGACAGGGGCTGGTTGCCAATTTTCAGCTTTGAAAATCAATTTTACTGCTTATTTTTGACTGTGAAAAGGTATTTGGGGCGTAATAAAACTGTGAACAAAGACTTGGTAAACTTTGACTTACAAGTCCAAAGCCCAAGAGGCTTTTGAAAGCTTTTTGGACACTCACAAAAAACACAAAACTTTTTATGTAAAACTTAACCCTACAATGTGCTTAATCAAATAAGCACTTGTGGGTTTCTTAAAAATCTCACAGTGATGAAAATGGATTTAAAAACTTTAGAAAACTATTTTAAAACTGTAAACTTTCTAAAAACAGCTTATATGAGCTTAACAACTTAAGCTAAAACCAACCTTAACGGCCTAGATAACCAGGCCTAAGACCATTTGACAATTTTTAGGCTTTTGCCAAACACCTCCTTTATTTCAAAACTGTCAAAACCAATAAGTGGGTTTAAAATCCTTTTTTAAGCCTAAACTTTGAAAACTTTATATTCTACTTCTATTTATTTGACCTTTTTAAGCTATTTTAAAACCTATTAATACCTAGCTTTATTAAGTACAAATAAGCTAGTTTCCTCTACTAGCTTATTATCTAATAACTTATGACTGTATTTGTGAGAGATAAGCTAAATTTAACACATAAAATTAATGCAATAAATAACTTACCAACAGCCAAATAACAACTCTAAACTAATGTGTTTACAAAGATTGAAAGCAAATAAGCTAATTCCTTAAGCTAAAAGATAAGCTAAATGAAAATAGAAGATTGAAACCTTAGATTTTTGTTGTCTCAGAACCAAGGCCACTCTTTCTGGGTGGATGGCCTTAAATGCACTGTCCTAATGGATCCTTTAGCTCTCTAAAACCTGAGCAATAAGTCAATAAGCTCTTTTTTAGTTATTTCTCTCCAATAAGCTTCCAAAATCTACAAATCAACTGAGCATTATGAACTAAATTACATATAAAACGTATTTAAGAACTTTTAACAGGTATTAAACTGAATTTTGAGCTTATTAACAAGAATAAGCTCAAATTAGCTTATTGAGAGCTTATGAAGTAAAAACGGCTTAATTTTTCATTAAAACAGAGAATTACAAATGCATAAAAGAGGTTAACTTGAAAACACTTTAAACTACAATAAAAACTTAATTAAAAACTGAAATAAAACTTGCTAATACTTGAATATTTGCCATAATGGCTTACAAGGCTTTTTATAGCCGAAAACTATTGCCTTAGGTCTTCTTTTTTCTTTCTCTTCTTGTTTATTAGACTTTGTGACTTGTTTGTAGACACACATACACAGGCTGTGTTTGTTGTGTGAGAGGCTGTAACCTTTAATCTTGGCCTTTCAATCTTCACATAATCCATCTAGCAGTTCGAAATAGGTTCTTGGGGGATGTGGGATTGCCAAATTGGCCACATATGCACATAGCTCGGGGAAGGTAGTGGAGGAGGTGGGGAGATGAATATCCGTGGTTGTGGTGAAGGTTCATGGAAGGTAAAAACGGGTTTATTACGGTGTAGTCGTTTGGGAGGGGAAAATACGCGGGGAAGGAAAAGAAGGTGTGGGATGTATACAGAGTGATGGTTTCCACCATTTGGCCAAAATGGTCTCCAAAATGGATTTATTGTTTTATTACACCCAATCCGTCCCTGTGTGTTAATAAATTCTTGGGGTTTGGCAAAACAAGTCCCCAAGTGTTATATAATACTCTTTTTACACCCATTAGTCCTTGTGGTTTTGTACAAGTTAGGGGGTTGGCAGTTTTGCCCCCCCATTGTCACTTTCGAGGTATTGCAAAAAAACAGCCCCATTGTCTTCATCTTTTTCTTTTTCTTCTTTGTATATAAGTTTAGGGATTGAACCAATTTCAGTCATTGAACTTATATTTCTTTGGTCTCTTGACATCGGGGTTGACTTGGGTTGACTTTGGACTTTGACCAGTTGACTTTTTTGCTTGTATTTTTGACTTGATTTGACTTTCGGTTTGATTTGGATTTGTACTTTCAACAGTCTTTTCCTTTCCGGTACGTTGTCGTTTTGGCTTTGTTTTTCGTCCTTTTCTTCGGTTTTCGTTCTGCACAATACAATTGCAAACAAGCATTATATTTGGCATTTTTAAGTGTTTTGGTTATTTTAGCTGTTTTCTTAAAGGTATTAATAGCGTATGTGTAATGTAAGCACATACAATTCATTCTATCAACCCCTTTAACGATTACCAAGACGTCATTTACTAATCCACCTTGTGGTGATTGTTCCAGGGGGTGGTGTTAGCTCAATCTTAGTCGGCATTTTTTCCTTATTCTCATTCATCTCCATTCATACCTAAGGACTGCTATTTCTAACTATGGAATGTCCCTAGGTAGATCCCTCCGGTTCTGGTTGGATCAAAGGACTTATACCTAACCTTAACCACCTTATGACTTACTCAACGTCGTTGAGATTAATTTGGTTGATTGGTTATAGGATACAACCGCTTAAAAACATGTTTTCTGACTTTTTGAAATACTCTCCCTACACACGTGCTCGTGATTCGAATTGTTTAGCACATGAATAGGGAAGGTTGCCATTAGTGTCTTAAAGATCACATTCTTCTTATCACATTTTAATCACTTTTCTCCCCTTATTTTAATAATAAAAACACTTTGTATTTGAAGTTACCAATTGATTAAATTTGACTTGAAATAATTTCCATGGGGAGAAAAATTTATACACATGATATTGCATAGATTCATTTTCAAGATAGTCTCCCACTTCACGTAATATGTGGGAATACCCAAAGATTTATTTTCAAAAATTGACATTGGATGAAAAAAATGATTTGACACCACCACAATGTTGAAAACGTACGGAAGTGAGATGCTAATGAACATGTATTTCTTAAGTTGTCATTAGTTTCCACATTTAAATTCACAAAATATGTGTGGATAATTAAAATTGACATTTGTGAGATGTACCCAACACATTAAAAGGCTTTGTATTAAAAAGCTCCCCCTTAGAAATTGATTCACATAAATTGACATTCTCCTTACTACAATTCTTAAAACTTATGCGAGGAAGGGATGTGTTGAACATACACATTTTTAAACAAATATCGCTTTTATGAAAATTTCCAACAAGTTCATTGTAGACAAATTTGGACATTGAAAGTTTTTTTTTTGAAAATTGTGTTCAACGATTTTTTAAAAACACATGATAGAAGACTTCTCTTCTATATTTTAGAGTAAGCGCACTGAAGCGTACACTACCCTATTACTTTCGGGTCCGAGTTATGCACTGAAATGTGCATAAGTCATAGAGAAAAGTTTAGAAATGACATGTTTTGAAAGCATTTGAAACTCTTGCTCGAACTTCATTTACACGCCCGTGTCGATGTTAATCAACATTTCTAGGTACGTAAATGTTATCGATTCCAAGAGACATGTCGAGAAGATTCTTTTTGGTATTTTTGAAATTTTCAGATTTTATATTTTATTTTTTGTTTTTATAGATTTTATATTTTTCTAATTTCTTTTTGTTGGTTTTATATATTTTTTTTAATTTTTTTTTTCAAAAATATTTATAAATCAAAATAAAGAGAAAAAGAAAAATATATACACGTTGAAGTTTTCATCAGCAGTGACAGTTGTTGCTAGAGTTGAAGTAGACGAAGTTGAATCTGGTTGTTGTTGACGTTTATTCAGGATGCATCACGGCCGTTTAGTACCGCGAATGAGCTTTGAATCCAACTTGATTTATCATTTGAATAACTATTCATCGAATGAAGGACTACCAGAATAGACCTTTCAACCTTAGCATTGACGTCATAATATCATATCAGCATGTAGGAACTTTTTGACTATTGTTAGTGCGTGGCCCTATTGAACAGTTTTGTTACAAAATCCATTATGGAATTGAGTTTGAGGCTCCTTGTATGTTGTGTTCAAACTGACGTTCTGACATGTGTGGTTCGTGCCTTGAACTGATTTTTGTTCTAAACACTCATGGCAATTACATCTCATTTGTGATCACTGTGACAATGGTTTTGAGGATATCTTCTTTTTCAGCAACGACACTCTGAGATTTTCCTTGTTGACATCACATAAGGTACCTGCACTGAAGTCAAGACTTAGTTCCTTTTGAACATTGATTGATGTACTATTCACCTTAAATACCAGAGATTGTTTACTTTCATGAATAATTAGGAGATTTCTACATTTTGAACCAAGTGTGGGTTACTGTATCCTTGCTTGTAAAGAATTGAAATAACTTTCCATTGTAGGAATCCACCTAAGACCAAAGATTTCTGAAATTTCATTACCAGTGGTTTACACCTAAGATCAGATCTAGGAGAGTTTTTCTCTTACACATCAGAAGTCTATTAGGACGAAACTATGTCCTGTAAAGATCTGCCTTCCAGGTTTTGAGTAGACTTCTTTTGATTACGAGTATTGTTAAGTTTCTGGTCTTATTGGGATGTGAATCTTAGCACGTGAATTTACTTCCTTCAGGAGTTTTGTCCTATTACAAGCTAATGATTTGCATTTAATGACACCACTTATGACATGTTAGAAACGCAACAAATTGTTTGGAATTTAAGAAAGAACTAGGACTCTTAGAGTGATCTGCTTTGGGAACAGCCGTTATTGTTACGCAACTACTCTTAGATACAGGCAAACTCTTAGGTGTTTAATTTTTGCTCCCAGGTTTTGATTTGTTACCATCAGCATTGTATTTGAATCTAGCAGAACGGATCACACTAGTTTTGAGTTCCTATCTTCATTCTGCTGTGTCTGTTTTCTAGTTTCACATCTAGATAGTGATTATGACCATGTCATTTGAACTAAATTTGCATGTTCTTAGAATATTCCATTGATTCAATAAATGCAATTCATTTGATCAGGTTTAGCAAAATGGATTCATTTTCTTTTGGCAACTTAAGTGGTTGAGTTACTGGTCCTGACAAATTTTTATTCGCATTAACTTGGGTGGACAAACCAGTGGTTTTTGACATTTGAGACCTTTCAGTTTTATAACGCTATTCTGGTTAATCTTACATCTGATTGGTTTTTATGATTGTAAACCGGTTTCCCCAAGATGATGTTTTAGCAAACTTAGTATCATACAATATTTCCTTTTACAACTTCCTTAAGTTCAATTTTTAAAGCCACAATTGCAGAAACTTTTCTTGAATTGAGGTGATTTTAATATCAGCATTATTAGAAGCAAAGAAGTTATTGTTCTATAGTCTTAGTTCTCGTTTTTTAATTGAATCATACAAATCTTTGTAATGCTTTTTTTGAAGATTCCCATTCTTCCATACGTAATTTTGCCACACTATGTTCATATTCGATGTTCATTGTTTCAAGAGTACCATCAATTTCCTTTTTGATCTTGGCTTTTATTACATGTTTTTTCATAATTTGCACCCTTGTTGCCCGAGTTGAAAGCTTGATTTTGTTATATTGGAGTGCGAGTGCATTACAATGTGTTTTCCATTCTGAAAAATCTTTTTAAGTTGGGCAACAGGGTCTTTGTGAGTAAAATATTTTCAGACTCGGAGTGATTTTTTTGGTGTGTTCAGTTGTTCCTGGTTATCTGGGTGATGAATCGAAGCATTAGGTACTTTTTAACTTGACATTGTTCTAGGATACTGGTAATCACCTACCTTCATCTTAATTGATTTCAGGTTGCTCAGTATGAGGTTGTCTTATAGTAAAGATATTACATTCAGCAGTCAATTGTACCTCAGCCATTGGCTCTTCATCATAAATAGGTCTGATATCTACATCATCAGTATCTGTATCATTCCCTGAAACCTTGCTGCTATCATATTGCCACTGGGTTGATTCTATTCCACTTGTTTACCATGACAACCAACCATTACCACTGCTTTACCGTATCAATTACTCTCTTGCGTCTGCAATTATCTTTTATTCACCCTTTTATCATATTGTCTTTGATGACGTGTTCTTTTAGCAATGGACTTCTTGACATTACCCATGTGTTGGAGTAGTGTATCTCTGAAGTGTTTAACCTCGATTCTAATGTATTCAGCAAAGTACTTGTCTGTCATTGGATGTCATAATCAAAAAGTAATATTGGTGAATCAATAAATTCTGAATAAGAGTTGTTTACCACCCAAGGATGCCATGGAATCCATCTTCTTGAATTCATCTTGTTAAGTTGTTTTGTAGTGATCTTACATCATGTGCATTGTGACTGTGAATGTATCAACATCTTGACCACAAGAGTTGTCATGAATGCCCGTTTGAATCCATGTTCGATGCGAGTACCTTTTAAGTCTTCTTTAGAAAGAACTTGAAGGTATGAATAAAGAGATAGAAAATATGTCATGCATCTTATGGAAAACGTAGAGGGGGGGGGGGGGTGAATACGTTTTCCCTTAAAATTTTCTTTGTATCAAACAAGTTTGTTTTTATTAAATTTAAAAATCTTTTATATCTAATTGTCCATAATGATTTGATTTAATGTGAATAGTATTTAGTGGTCTATAAACCAACAAGTACCTAAACACTAATTAATGGTCGTATTATCAAATCAAATCAAGGATACATTGAGCAATAGTCTAAACACAAAGCTAAATACGTACTAAGCTTACTTTTCGCAATTTTAGGATGTTTTGACTATGTGGATGTATTCTGATTGTACTTAACGCACCACATGGTATCAAGGAATATAAATAATACTAAGTGAGGAGCAAAGGATTTAAGCCATTATTTTATAGTGGTTCGGCTACAAGGCAACCTTTCTTTCCCTACTCCACTACCCGAGTACTTACTCGTGAGTTTGAACTCACTAATCTCATCTACTCCTGTTTAACTGGGGAGGATAAGAAACGGAGAAAGATAAGCCTCACAACATTTTACTTAACCTTGATCCGAGTGCTAAGTAAACACAGGGTTCTTTGAGAAAGAACCATTCTCCATTATACTAACCATCCTTCACCACATTATAATCTAGATATGATTTAACCAACAATATGGTTTACAAGACTTAAAAGATGTTTGTCCTCTACTAGGTACTAAAAATTTACATTTACATCATCATCACCTAAGTTCTTTTCTCTTCATTGAAGGTATAATTATGATAATTGATATAGATAGAATAGAGCTTGGATTAAGATGCTTGGTTTATGTGGATGTGGAACCTTGCTTGTAAGACGGTATGACAAGATAATACTTTAGGGAGTACTTATCTTGACAAAAATTAATCTTCATATAGAATCTTCAAAGACAAAGTACATAAAAGGTATAGAGATCAGTTTTTACTACACTGATTTATAGAAAGAGAATTGTTATTTATAAGTATGTAGAATCATGAAGAAAATGAGTGTGGTATTTATAGCCAAACAAGTTTTCTGTTTTAGGCCGTCCTAGGTTCTTCAAGTGTGTTGACAGAGCTGGTCATCAGACTTGTAAAACTAAGAGCACGGCCTATAGTAACTGAATAAGCCTTGTTTTTTTTTTTTGTGTATTATTAAGTCATGAACTTGGATAGTTTATAGTGATAAACTAGTATTGTAATAATCTTGAAGAAGTCCTTTTTTTTGAAAGGATAGAAATAACATAAAGAATATGTTTATGTGAATTATGGTCTTTATGTGCGAAAACTGACTAGTAGGTTGTTATTTTTTTTTGAAATGTGTTTGTTCGGTGAAAATTACTTTGGCAGAAAAAGTATTATTTAACAAAGAGAATGATTAGAAAGACCTGTTGATATGATAAGGTTTATGTTTATGAGAGAAATGCTAAAGGAGTAATTAGAGATTAGTTTTAGAGAGTTAGAAAAACTTTTGTACTTACGAACAAGTAGATTTAGTTTTTACTTTATAGGTTTATGTTTTGTCTTCGACAAAACTACAGAAGAGAGATCGTAAAATATAAATTAAATGTTTTACGGTTTGCTTTGTATTAACAATCCTCCCCTTTTTTGTTGATGACAAAACATAACTTATAGGTAAAACTAGAAAACTTAAAAGTTCTAAATTGGAGTTTTTTACTTCCATTCTCCCCTTTTTGTCAATACTCAAAAAGAGCGGTTCGAAGAAAAACTAATCCATAAAAGAAATGTTAGAGAATGATGAGATATAAGAAAGAAGAGATATGATTCAAGGAACCATTAGGAGTGCTCCCATTGAACGAGTGAGCATTCTCCTAGGAGAGACTTGTCAAGAGTATAGAAATAGGCTACAAGACAAGTACAAGGTTAGACATAGAATAGTTATCCGATAGATGTCGGAATAAGTTGACTTTTTTTAAAAAGTCAAATTTATGTCCCCTCAAAGATGTGCACCCTCTTGCTATACATGCATTAGATGTCTATTAATATAATGGATATGAGATTTATTTACCAAATGAGTGAGTTTTATTCAAATCTGGAGAATTAGGAAGTGGGAAGCTCTGCCGGTGTGTTCTAGAGACACCTGTTTTTTATCGAACAACACCGCTGACCTGTAGAACGATACAGCATAGACAAACAAAATTTGGCGGGACTAGCAAAGCTCATTCAAATTTTTTATCAAACACATATTCTGGAAATTAGGAGCATAAGAGGGATCATAAGCAAGGCTAACAACAATCGTTTAACAATCACATTTCATCATGGAAGTCAATTATCTAAGTCTTGAAACATAAAAATTTCTAATTTCTTGAGTAAAACAAATTAACATCTTGATGGCAACTAAAAACTATAGTCATGATTGGTATGCCAAAGTTTTCTAATCCTTAATGCTAATAAGCTCACTAATTAATATTAGTGTTTGTCTTGGGGTAAACGTGTTAGAAAGAAATATCATTTATGCGCTCTTCGCTCTAGGACAAGATTAAGATAAACCTTTTTTCGGCTTGGAAATGTTAGTGATGGGATTCGGTTTCATAAGTACAATGTGGACAAGTCCATGATCTTGTGGTTTAGGAGCGTTTGTTCAAGCACGAGGCTGTGATACAAGGGGTTCCAAATGATTGGAGGAGGGTAATGGTGCATGAAAAAGGGGTGTTTGGGTATAGGTGGTGGAGATAGGGGTAGAAAAGGGCGTGGACGGCAATTAAACATGAGTAATAGAGGTAGGAGGAATGAGGTTATCTTGCACATATTGTGCATTTTGGATTGCTTCTTGAACATTTTGATGATGTTGGAGATTTTGATTTCTTGTTCAATATTTTCCATTTCTATAGATGTTTTGGGTAGGTTGTGAGAAGGAAGAGTGGGTTCAATGGGTGAATTTTGTTAAAGTGTTTGTGGTAGATCTTGAACAATGGATTGAGGAAATAGATTTGTCGATCTTGGTGGTGCATTATTAGTGGAGGAGAGGTATGGATGAGGTTCTATGGGGGTGTTTGGAGGAGTAGAGAAAATGAGAGCTCTAGGATCCAATGGAGATTTAAGGGTTCTTACCATGGTGTTGCTTGATTTGAGGTTTATGGAGGTATGAGTGAGGCTTGTGTGTGTCATTGTGACAATGGGTTGTAGTTGTGATGGTTTATTTTTTTTTGTGGTGAGGTTTCATTTGAGGCAAGATCAAGATAGTCGATTTTGGCCAATTTTCTTGGTGGATTTTAGGTTGAGGAGCAAGCACTTGAAGCTATGGTTTTTTTTGAGAGTAAAGAGTACTAATAATGAAGAGAGTTTGTAGGTTTTAGGTGTGATAAAGATGAGGGTTTATGCCTAATTTTATAGTAAAAGTTCATGCAAAAGATTTAATGCCTAAACCGCTACTTTTTCTCTAAACCAATCTTATCTTAGCCATTTTAAGTCAAACAAGGCAAAGCAAACTACCTGGCAGTAATAAGGCAAGTCTAATAAACATATTTATGGGATTAGTTGAGAAAGAGATGACCTTAATTTTTGGAAAAACCTTCTGTAGAACCGGCTGGCCGGTGCCATTGGGGGCCAAGGGCTCTCGGCTTTGCTGCATACCGCACGGCACATCCGCAGAAAAAAATTTTTAACCAAATTTTTTGGCAATGAGCCTCTAAAGATTTTGTGATACTCCTAAGCTTTGGTGCTTACTGTTTTAGATATGTTTAGGTTTCTATAGGTTTGTTTCTAGACGTATATCCTACGGAAAATGACTATGACAAAATGATCTACAAGGTAGAGAAATTTTTGCATAATAATTTCTGGTTATGATTACTGGGGCACACTTAGAAAGACATTCCTCTTTTATATAAAGCAAAGTTGATGATTAAAAACTAATAAGTCTAAAACCAAATCTCCCATACCGATAGAGGGGGTGGGGCGGCAAAGAAACCTAAATTACAACTCATTCAAAATTGGTCTTATCATACCATGACACACAAATAGTTTTTCCCGGATAGCATACTTCACTTCTTCTTGCAAAGGTAATGGAAGAGGCACTTGAACAATCCTTTGGTTTGCTTGAATTCCGAGGATTCTCCTCCTTCAATTGGCAGGAGTTGGTTCATGTAGGCAATGGGGTCAAGAGTGTAGTTGTCAATGGGATCACCACTTGGGTTGGCACTAGTTCCTTGATTTGGAGGTGATTGGGAAGATCCGGAAGAGTTAGAAGGAGTTAGAGTTGGAGTTGGAAGACGTGGTCTCTTACCTTTATTTTTGAAATGATATATTCTTTTGCTTGAGAGGGGAATCATCACATGATCAACAAGATAGAATTCACCGGGCAATGGATAAGGGTGATTGGATTGGACATGCTTAAAGAGTCTTGTGAGAAGCATGGCATAGGGAAGAGTCATTTATGAGCTTTGGTCAACTCTTACATTCGTCATGATCGATAAAAATTAGGCAAAGATTGAATAAGGGTTTGCCATTGGCAAGACAATAGAGCATGTAACATAGGGAGATGTTGGGATGATCCTTGTGACCGGTGAGGCTAATGGCATTATCACTAAGGATAATCTCCCATTTTTTGAAGTTTTCCCTAAGCTCGTTGTTGATCATTTGAAGCGTTGAGGAGTCACCGCTACAATTTTGTTGGGTGCGTGTTTTTGCTACGGTTTTTTTTGGTTTCGGGTTCTTGCCAAGCTCGTAAGGAGTAGGATAAAGATTGGGATGAGTGTCACAACTTCTTTAGAGAGATGAGATAGACCATTCGGAAGAGTATAGGCACACTCCCTCATAAGGAATCCTAAGTATTCGGCCAAAGTTCTCGAGGGTGAGTTACGGTTGTTACATTATCTATGACAAAACAACTTGCCAAAGATTTCCTTTAGGTTTTGATTGAGACCGAACACTTGTGTAAATTGTCTAAGACCGGATTTAGGCATAATTTGTTTCGTTAATGTCAAGAGACAATCAAAACAATAGCCCGCGAAAGAGTGGCTCACGAAGAATTTGGTTCGCTTTTCTAGATAAGTCGGGAAGTACGTCTCTACCCTTGATGGATAAAGGCGATTCAAAGGGATTTGTAAATCTCACCTTTCCATGTACCGGTAAAAACTCTGAGGTCGCTGTTTACATAGGGATGTAGTGCTTGAGGTGTCAGTGATGGATCAATACATCGCGTGAGTTGGCATGATGCACTATGATATTCAAATCTAGTTACGTTTCTGAAGATCATTGTTCTCAAAAGGGATAAACATTTTTAACATTATTGGGTTAAGGTTAACTGTACATGATCGTTTTCTTAATATGAAACGATGATTGGTAACAATTTTTTATAATATCACAAAATGCTCAAACCAATCGATTGAATGGACAAAGAAATTGAAGTAAAGGAAATATTTACCAAGGTACTAATTATGTGAAGAGATATATAGTAAATTAAGATTACCAATGGATTGTTAAGGTTATAGATGAAGAGAGATTAGAGTTTTGCTATAGGCACCTTCAAAAATTGCAATTGGAGTTTTTAGGGTTTGTTATTTGAAACAGTGAGTTGTGATTAAAAAAAGGAACAAGACGTTTGGTTTTGTATTTTGGGCCGGTGATGTTCATATAAATTTATAACAAATTGGCACGACGTCTTTATCCTTTAGGGCGCCAGGCTTGAGGACAGACCTTGGAAACATACTTGTGGAGAATTATTAAAAAAATCATATATTATAAAATATAATTGTGTGTATATGAAACCCTTTTATGTGAATGTCTATACTTGGTTTTTAAGTATTAATTTAACTATTGAGTACGAGAAAAAATTATGATACAAGAGAGAGAGTTGTAGGCAAGAAACGGTATAAAATAGAATATTAAATATATAAGGATTCAATGTACAACGCAAATACACAAAATAGGAAAGATACATAGTACGATAGATGCTAAGATGAAGAACAAGTCTTGATCCGGAAGCTTCAATATCGGATACACGAGTATTAAGAGCGAGATGATAATCATGATGCATAGAGGGGCTTAGGACTCTTACTATAATAAATGCTTCCTTTGATAAAAAAACGGCTTGAGTTTTTTTTTGAGAGAGTGGATGTATGAGAGTAAATTTTGAATATGGAGGGATGAGTGAACGAGAAAAGAGTGACTGAATTTGAGTTTTATAATTTGGGAGGGGTAACCGTTGAGGTTTGGTCTGGGTGAAGAGTTGAAGAGGTTTTTGAATTTTGAATAAATAGAATTTTTACTCGAAAAGTTTTGTGACGGAGCTATCGAATTTTTAGATGAGAGGAATTTGAGAACTAAAGACGTGAAAATATGCTATACCTGAGAAAAAATACATATATTTCATGTTTTATACATATGTAAATTTCTCCTATAATTAAAAGTACATAAATACACACCATATAGTCAATAGCAATCACAAGAAATGATTTTATATATCCTAGAATCCCTCATCAAGAGAAATACTATTATTTAATCTTATATATAAGTTGTTAAAGCCCAAATTTTAGACCACAATATTTATTCTATCTACAATACCATATAGCACCATTTTTTCTAGAGGCCCAAACAAAGAAATTATTTGGCGCATTTGAAAACATGAAAATAATTAAGTAGCGGTGTTGTTGTTAACTGAGACGGTGCTGTTTTACCAATAGCACCGGAAGAACCGGCTAGTTGGGCCAGATTCGAGTTTCAGAAAAAATTGACCTTTCCATTTGATCTTCTTACCTAAGCTTCAATGTGCATATGTATTATGATTAAAAAAATGCTTGATTAAATTTTGAAGATTTTAAAAATACAATCTATTTGAAAAATCTTCGGCGTAATAACCTATCTGGTAGCAATTGTGGAAAAACGTATGAGGGGGGTAGTGAATGCGTTTTCCATTAAAAATTTCTTGTATCAAAAAGATTGTTTATAAAATTTAAAATCTATTATATCTAATTGTTCATCAATGATTGATTTAATGTGAAATAGATTTAGTGGTCACAATAAAACAACAAGTACCTAAACACATGGGCGTATTCAAATCAAATCAAGGATACATTGAGCAATAGTCTAAACACAAAGCTTAAAACGTACTAAGCTTGACTTTTCCTGAAACTAGGATGTTTAGGAATATGTTGATGTATTATTGATTGTAATTTTGCCGCGCCACTATGCTTTTCAGTGAATATAAATATACTATGTGAGGATTGCAAGGATATAAGGCACGTTATTTTATAGTGGTTACGGCTACACAGGAAACATTCCTTTGCCCTACTCGACTCCCCGGTCACATACTCGAGAGTTTGAATTCAACTAATCACTCATTCATCCTTTTAACTGGCGGGAGAAGCCTCAAACATTTTACTTTCCCTTTATCTGGTGCTAAGTATAACACCGGGTTCTATGAGAAAATGGAACATTCACCCAATATACTACACCCTTCACCATTACTAATTCTAGATTATGATTTAACTACAATATGGTTTACAAATACTTTAAGATGTTTGTCCTCTACTAGGTACCACAAAATTTTCATTTACTTCATCCATCATCACCTAGTACTTTACAATTCATAGAAGATAACAAGAATGATAAAGATAGAAAAGGAGCTTGAGATTAAGAAAGCTTGGTTCATGTGGATTGGAAACATTGCATTGTAAGATGGTATGACAAGATAGTACTTAGGAGTGTACTATATCTTGACTATAGATCTTTCTAATAGTTCTACAAAGACTCAAAGAACATAAGAGGAATTAGAAGTATCAGTTATACATTGATTATCTAGAAGAGAATTGTATTTCTAAGTGTGGTAGAATCATGAGAAAATGAGTTTGGTAATTTTTAGCCATAAATTTTACTGTAGCAGCCCCCCCGTTCTTCTGGTTGCTGTTGACAGAGGGCACCGGCTTGCAAAACTAAGAGCACCGGCATACAGTAACTGAATAAAGCCTTTTTTATTTTGATTTACAATAAGTATGATACCTTTGATAGTTTAAAGTGATTAAACATAATTAATGTATAATCTTGAAGAAGACCTTTTTTGAAAGAAATAACTTAAAGAAATGTTTATGTGAATATGGTCTTTATGTGAAAAAGACTAGTAGAGTTGTGGTTTTTTTAAAAAGAGTTTGTTGTGAAAATAACTTTGGAGAAAAAGATTATTTACAAGAAGTATATTAGAAAGACTTGTTGATATGATAAGTTTATATGTTATGAGAGAAATGCAAAGAGTAATTAGAGATTAGTTTTAGAGAGTTAGAAAAACTATTGGCTTAGAACAAGTAGATTTAGTTTTATACTTTATAGGTTTATGTATTGTCTTCGACAAAACAAAAAGAGAGATCGTAAAATATAAATAAACGTTTTTACGGTTTGCTTTGTATTAACACATCTTTCTTTTGCTTTTGACATCTTGTATTTGATTGCATGTACATATTTTGTTGCAGAATCCAAGCTGCTTTCCTTTACTGATTTGCTAGATGCAGTCTCTGAATTACTGTCTTCTTTCTTAGAACAAGTGTTTTGTATGACAACTAAATCAACTTTCAATGAATCAACATTCAATGCTGGAATTGGATTTGAATGATCTTCTTGTGTCTACATCAACTTATTTTGTTTCAACAATTGTGGAGTTCGTTGTTGATGAAGAATTATCTTAAGCATGTATTTCCTAACGGAATCCATGTTACTAGTGATTGCATCTTTGAAGGATTGAGCATCAAATCTTGTATATTTCTGCATACGCTCTTTGAATTCTGAATTGAAAGCATTTTCAAACGTTGTTCTGAGTTTTGTCAAAATAGTCTTGCAATCAGTCTGAGAAATTATTTCTTTGGTAAGATGTTGTTCTAGTAAATCCAAATCTTGAGAGAATGTTCTCTTGAAGATAGGCATGGTACCAAAATCTTGTAAAGTATTTGTGAGAAACTTGAATTGTGACTGAATTGCTCTAAGACTTTTCATGCATCATGCTTTTGAAAGTTGTGTCTTCTCTTGAACTTTAGAAGTTGAATACGAAGAAACTATGTCATTGTGAAGAACACTTGATGATTGAGTTTGCAAATTGGTATTCGAATTTAACATTTTGATGTTGTGAATGGATATCGGATCTTTAAGTGTTATTAAGTGTGAGATTTGGATTATGGTTTTTAAGATGACAACTCAATTAATTCACACTTGGAATTTTACCATACTCTATGATTGAAACGAGAAGAGAAAGAATTACTTTGGGGTTTTTACAAAAATCAAATAGAAAGACCGTGAAAAATGAATAAGTAGAATTGATTTGAAGTTTGAGTTTGATGATGATTAATCGTTTAGCCAATGTTTACATGTTAATTAAAGTCAAAGTTCTCAAAATGAATCGAAAACAAATTATCAAACCGCTGGAATCTTTTACAACTCGCTATTTTTATAACTCGCTAGAAGTTGATGTCAGACAACTCGCTACTTTGAGAAAATTTGGGCAGCATTACGTTTGATTTTCACCTTAGAAAATTTCTTGAAAGTACCTGCTAACTCTCTACTGATAACTCTCTACTCTGCTAACTCTCTACTTCTGATAACTCTCTACTATGCTAACTCTCTACTTCTGACAACTCTCTACTCTGCTAACTCTCTACTTCTATTAACTCTCTACTCTGATAACTCTCTAAAAATGAATGATGCCAAAAAAGTCACTATCGCAGCACAGTTACACGAGTTCGCGTTTGTACTTGTTGTACCTGTTTGGATTATAGCAAATACACAACTCTCTACCAAGAACACAAGATAACTCTCTAGTATGAAAAATTTTCAAAAACTTTCTAAAAAGCCTAAAAAATACAATAAGTTGATGAATTAAGTTGTAGGACTTCAAGATAAGCTACTTGATCTTGTTCTAAACACAAATGTACACGTCTTTTTCAAATCTATCCACAAACAAAGCCACAATTCTTTTTTTTTTCAACATTTTTGAACAAAACAAAAAAACAACAAATAAAATGGCAACAATAGAAGATGATGAACAAGAACAAGTAGAATAAGGATGAGATAAGCTAAGCAAACCAAATAAGCCCAAAAAAATATTGGCCGTGAGCTTATATATCAAAATAAGCCACAATTTTTTTTGTATTTTTAGCTTATTACCACAAAATAAACACTAAACACCCCTTGGCGATTGATACCACATGTTATCAAATAATAATCATACACAAATTGATACAATAACCCTAACAAGCTTCTAATAAGCTGAACTTAATAAGAAGAAAAGGAAGGAAATTGTATGGTAGAATATTAGATTAGAAGAGAGAGTTTGGTGAGTTACACATTACAACAAATGAAGCAAATGGAACCAACCACCCTCTTCCATGTGTGGAGAGGGTTTCTTTTATACTCTTGGCCATTATTGCATTTGAGGCTTTCTTAATGGGTCGGGGCTTGGCTTCTTAAACTATGGGCTTTGAACCCGAATCTTAGATAATATATAGATTATCATCAAGCCGTTAAATTCACAGGGCACTATGCCCTAGTACATTACAAAGACAATTATTGACTTTTCTGTAATTAGAGCACGTATAAATTTCTATGTTTGATCTTAAGAAAATAAGGCTCAACGCTTGTTTAATGTTGTTCCTACCTCTCTATTAGGGTTTTTGTAGTTTGTTAATTATAGAGTTATGTAAATTGTCATGTGTAGGGGTGTTGATTGAATTCAACTGGTTGGATTATATGTTCTTTGAAGGCAGGGGAAAAAGGGTACCGTATTACATACTACACACACACACCTCATACACACACACACACTCTATATATAAATATTATATTTATATTCTATATTTTTTTTTATTTTATATTGGTGGGTGTGTGGTGGTGCACCTATAAAATAACATCGAAATACTCTAATACTTTAAAATACAAAAAACAAAAAAAAAACAAAAAATCACTACAAAACAACCCAATTAAAAAATCCCCACAAAAATATTACCCAAAAAATAAATTATCCCACAAACATATTCCACACCCAATCCATTCAAAAATTCAACTCCAAGCCCTCAATAAAAAATTAACTCACTACCACTTCAACCCTACTCTACCCAATTTCTATTAAAACACATCCCTTACAAATACCCTACAGATCCAATCCAATAATACAAATAATATCAACCCACCACTCTACCCACCCATCCATCATAAACCAACTACCCTCCCACCTAATCTAAGTTGTAAATCCACACACCAATTTCTACCCAACATTTAACCAGTTTCAATAAATCCCAATTCCCACTAAAATATTACACTTCAACAAACAACCCACCTAATCATCGAAATCCCTTAACCCTCCCCATCGCGTAGAGAACTCTCATCTCACACAACAATTCCATATGTCCCCATTACTACCCTCTTATATTCACAATTACCTACACTCCACCACCTAATCATTCATGATCATAAATACCCCCCCCACAACTTTCACACCCCTACCATCCAAACATAAACATATATAAAACTAGTTTTAGAGAACCATTAAAACTACACCATTAAATTCCCAATAATTTATCCTAATTTCCATCATCCCCTCTTTTCATTACAACTGTACCTTCTCCACCACCCAAACATACTAATAATATCACACCAAATCTAAACTACTCAGAGTAAATGACTCATATAGAGACACAAATATATAATTCTCAATCTCTCTCTAAAAATCATGTCTAATGTATAACTCAAAGTTCATACTTAGTAAACTCAGTCATAAGCCAGAGGAACCCACCCACAGTCTTTAACAAGTAGTGTCCTCCCTCCACATCAGTTACTCCCCCATACCCATAACACACCATATACTCACTATCTAATCACCTAAACTTTGATCCTTCTATAACTTCCAGATCAATGATACCTACTGCTAGATTAGTTAAGTCATCCTACATCAGTGTCCGCGCTCTCGTATGTTACAACCACAGCGATGACAGTGTGCTTTACTCTGCATCAAATCATAGAAGCTCAATTGAGATAGTTCAACATCGTGTGTGTCAACTTCTCTCGTATACACCTCCTCGCTGTGTGTGATGCTATCAGTTTCCCTATATATCTCTCACATGTACATCTGTCGTCGTCTTATAAAGACAATGGTATTTGAATGACAACTAATACTGAAACATGTCTGCATGTTATCTCATGCCAGAAAGACTGACCCACTCTCTCATACTCATCGTATCTACGCTGTCTCCCTGATAGATAGCTCAGCGCAAGAGTGATAAATTCTCACACCCACAAATAGTACCCCCCATACGTAGACAGAAACGAATCACATCATACCCAGTAGATGCCGAGATCCCTCTGTGACTACAGCCTTCTATTACTCACATCTATCTCAAGATATCAAAACATTCCATGACCTGTGAAGAACCAACTTGTCCGACGCACATATCACACCACTCCTACACAAACCTCAAACACCAGACCCATCAGCAATACAAGATACGCTAGTATCCAGTACTTCTCGTTGTATCACTGACGAAGAATCATGTATAAGTGTGTAGAGTCAATGTATCCCTCCCTCTAAGACTTGTACTATTGTTCTCTCGTGCGTCCTTGACGTCACAGTCCTACACTGTCCACCTCACTCTCTCGCTCTGTCTCTTGAAGTACAACTACCTATACTACTCTATGCTCTACTTCACATCAAGCACTAACGTCATCTGTATTCACATCTACATAGTACATACCAAAAAGAGACTCAATATCTACTCTATTAGAACCATAAGATCACGTGCTCTCAGAGATCTTCACCCTCTCTCTTAGCCCCCACTACTCGATCACATGTATCAGTGCTACACTTATGAAATCGCAAATGCAAATGCAACACACTACTCTCCAGACTACCTATCTGCACTCGCACCTGACGTCGCATATCCTCTCACCCATCAACTGCTACTATGTGTTCACCTATTCATAGACACACTACGAAGCCAATATATCTATACTAATATATATCCAGTGAATCTAGAGTCTCCTAATGTAGAGACATCTGTCTCTCGACAAGATATAATTCGTGCATATAAGACACTAAACACTAATACACTCACAGATCTTCTTACTCTCACATTATCACTGAGAGTGTGATCTTAAAATATCACTCCACAGACTATGTGTGCAGCAACGTCGTCCACATACATCGTGTCCTCGTGTATGTCATACACCAGTAGACAAAATGTAATACCATATTCTAGCGTATGTCTCCCATACATATCACCACTTGCCTACATCCATCTCTTGATCTGCCACACACTATTCTCATCAATTCGTGTGATCATGAGTAATAGTGTACACTGTGCTCCCATGTTGCACAGTGTGACTCAGCACTAACGTACCGTGTGCGTCTAAAGATCGGTGACAACTCTGTCAATGTACTCATTGTGTAGTGTCAACACATAGTGACAAATGTGCTCTATATTATAGACGTCCGGAGTGTGTGCAAAGTAGTCCACTACTGTCATCTGTGCTCATGAGCTCGAGTATCCTGTTACGTCTACTATACACTGTGACTAACGTGTTCATGTCGTTCACACCTTACAGCTGGTGTGCGCCATCCATATCATTACAACCTTGTGTCGCACCCACGCTACCTGGTGTCACTCTAGTCACATGAAATTTGTCAGTAGATCAACTCCCCGAATCAACATAAGCCCTGTTCGCTACGACATAGACAGACTACAGTGTGATTTACTCACCTCAAAGAGTCAATAGTGCTAACCACAGTCACATTATCACTGTGCTGAGTTACGACTTATGATCGTTCCACATCTCATTCTGTGTGTACCTGAAAGTAGAGTTCTGTGTGTCCTGCCACTACTCCTTCATCCACCCCTAGTCCTACTAAAGAATGTGTCCAGTATCTACTATGTAACTAGTCCTGTGTACAGAAGACCTCATGTGTACCACTATACACACTCTCTATCTCTAACTATAAACATTCACTCATAGTCCCCTATCCAACTGCAAGTCTATTTGCTATCATTCTCTCTAGAGTCTTCGTCACATGTGCTCCATCACATCATGCACTGTCATGTACATCTCCTACCCAATACCAAATACTTCTGATAAACATAGCACATATATCATAAGGCCTGTCCATGTGTGACACAGTGTAGAGTGAGTAAGTGTGTTGTGCCTCCATAGTACTCACATACGTCATGTGCATACTCATTGCACTCTTTACTATCATCGTATATTACATCTCTAGCACACACATAACATAGATGATGCTACACTATTCACTCCTACTGAACTCTCGCATAAGTTGTCTCATAGTTAACAATCTACGTTGACTAACATCCTCGATGGTGTGTATGTGACTGACACACAGTCCCCCGACTTGTCATGTTGTAATAATGTCTAAACTAGTGATCCATATATGTAGAGCAAGATGCATTGCATCCAAACTCGTCAGTGTGCATCTCACCTTGGTGTGTATGCTATACACTACACTCTCCACATCTATGTGTAGTGTACCCCAATTACAGCGGTATGATACAGTCAAACGACCGTGCTCTGATAGACTTCAATTCTAACATTATATTCCCCTTCTCCTCCCCTCTCTGTGTACACCAGAACTCATAACAACCTCACTCACTACAATGTTCCCAAGCCTCTCTAATCTGTGATTAAACATTGTGTGCTATCCAACATGCTCATAAAATTCCATCGGACCTCTAAGGACTTCCTTAATAGCCATAGAGACATAGATATCATCTAGACACAATACCACTCCTCCTCTAACTCACCTGTCTACACACCATAAGACCATATCCTTACGTCTACAGTTGCACATGTGACCCTCTGACCCATAATGTCCTCATCCTGACTACTCTACACTTTCTGTAACTGATTCTCACTAGAGACCTACTAGTCTCTCTCATGTTGTGATGTGTGTGTGTACCCACCAATCCCCACACACTTATGGTCCCATTAGCTCGACATCCCTGTGTCCAACATTGTATAATGTTGGTCCTCCACGTCGATCAGTAACTGTGTACTGATGATCCTATAGTGTGTGTGCCTGAACGCTCCACCCACAATACACTGACTGTGAGATAAGTTCCCTATCCAAAAACACTAGTATGAAAGTCCTCTTGTGATAGTCTCCGGATGTGTTGATCAGTGCTCCATCTATCTATGTAGCTCCTCGCTCTCCTCACTGACGTGTCCTCGTTGCCAACAACCCCCTCTAATGATTAAAATCCTACGTTCAATTCTCCCAAATCCACATTTGTGATGGTGTGCACATCTAACCCTAATACGTGCTGCCAGTGAATATCACTCCTCTCACTCCACTATTCGTCCCTAGGTCTCTGTGAGAAGTCAACAGCTTGCACCTTCTAAACCACCCCAAAACACAATCTCCTACCCCTCCCCCTCTACAATCCAAAAACCCCATCCCCCAACTTAACACATCTTTGTGTGCTTCTAATGTTAGTTTCCTCACACCTCTATCATGTGCTCTAGACCTCGACATGAAGACATCAATCGTACACAAGTGCTCCCCATAAAGTCTCCTTGTTGCCATGTTGTACCCATTCTCGTGTGTAAAGACTCTGTCATACGATGTGTGTTCACACTCACACTCTCTACCATGCCGCTAATTACAATGATTCTGAGGAGTGTGTATCTCACATCAATTCTTTGTGCTCTCGACCACCACTCGCTATCCAGATCCAACTACCCTCGCTGTCAACACCATCTCGTGAGATGCACAAAGTCTACAATCACGTACGTCACCTCACTCCTGTCTACACTCAGCATCCATTCAGACTCACTCTAGTATTATCCACACACATCTAAATAATCTCAGTCCCATGATAACAACAACTCAACGTGATATCGTAAGAGCACACTCTCTCAAGTCCCAATCTCCCAGAACTATAGACCATCCTATAAGATAACTACAACCAAGTGGCTCTCCTCTCATATACGATCGCTACTATAGTCCACATAATCCACACTCCTACACCAATCCACCTCACTACCCACCCCCTATCATCTTACTACCTCTCAACCTTCCCCAAAATTATAATTCCACCTCATTCAACAACCCTCTCCCTCTACATCCTCAACACCTACCCTACCCAACCCTCCAATCTCAATACCCCCCCAATCAACCATTTCTCCCCCCATTTAGAACAAACACACTACCTCTCACTCCTGCCTTCAGATTCTACAAATCTCCTCCACACATAACCCCTCCCCCTGTCAAGTGTGTAACATACTCTCCCCACCTCCCACCTACTCATTTCTTACAGATACTTGTATCGATCCATCCATGTCAGCTGAGAGTACTCTTTGTGTATAATGTGTATCTTAGATCTCAACCTCTCCATAGCCCTACTCACTACCTCGCTAGTATCCTCTACGCACCAGACAAACATGTACCAGTACACGCCTAAAGTCTTGTCAGCTACTAACTTCATACTAGTTACTAATTCAAAATACCCCATAACATAAAATAACCCACCTTCTCGAAGTCGTCTGTACACTATCACCCCACTCTCTCTCTCCACTCCCTCCACCTCAATTGAGATATGCTATCAGTCGCTAAGTGTCTCTAGTAAGACTGTAAACTCTACTACATATCCTACTCTCTAATCCTGTGTCAACGGCTCTCTCACCCTCGCGGCCATGCCTCATATCACCCGTGCCTTCATAGTGAAAGACCTAGAATAAAACCCCTTCCACATATACCTCCCACACGTGTCAATCCTAAACCTTGTGTAAATGTGTAGATTTAGTGTTACGATATTAGATATATATAGCACTAACTTAATACTCAGTACATAGACGTCAGATAATGTATAGAGTGTGCCGTGCGTCGCCACTACATCGCGCAGTGTGACACATACTTCAATGATCACTGATCTCTCATACTATATCTGCATGTAGCTCATCATACTAACGATACGTCTACCTGTACCGACATGTCTTACTCTGTATCGACAGACTCTGTAGAATGATTAGTGTGTAAAATCATCTAGAGTGAAGATAAGGACTACTCTGAGAAGACTAAATACTCTATTATACTATTAAGATCAGTAGTATATCTTCCGGTGAGATTATATGAAGACTGAGTAGCTTACTATAGAGATATGTGAGATATCACGCTTAGGGAGGAAGATGTATGTAGTAAAATAGTAGCAATGTGGAGATCACTCTGCTATACTTATATAGTGTTAGTGTCTATCAGTTCTTTCACATGTGTGAAAGATGAATGTCTGTAATTATGCGCGAGAATCTGTGTTCTAAGATATATAGGATCTATTGCATATGCTCGCATAGTACTGTAGGGTGAGACTAAGATCTAGAGTGACTATGGAACTGATAGATGAGTGTATTGTAGAGACTCGCACTTGGTTAGCTCGAATCCTGGCTCTCGCTGCGCTCAGGAGATATAACGAGGATGTCTATCTCTCTCTCCAGAGGTGAAACTATTACAAATTGACATATAGTCTTGACTGTGAGAGCTAAGATATAGACTCCAGACTCTCTCTGCGACGAAAGAGCTGATCACACTCATCGCTGCTGAAGTGCCGTGCATCTCGCATTGTGATATACAATCATCGAGTAGTATTTAAGTGATCTATTCTCGATGATACATTACCTCTGCGGAATAGTATCTCTAATGAGATACTATCCGTTTATTGCATAGTTGATATCAAGTATCTTGTCTCGTATATATGTGGTAAAGTCGTTAAGAGATTGACGCTGACGCCCGATAATCTGCTGTTGTCTGAGGATAGTTGTTGTCCTAGTAGATCATCAATAGTAGCTTGGACGCGCATGTGTGTAAGATTCTCCTCTCTCGCATCATCCTGTACATACTGTATATTAGTACATGACAACTCTCCTCACCTCTTCATAAGACGAGAAGATTGTATCTTCCGGTGAGAATGATTACCAACCGTCGTGGACTTCGCACACTGAATGTCGCGTTTCAGAAGGCATTTGCCTTGTAGAGAGAGACAGCGAATATTCGTTTCGTTATCATACTCTCTATGGTCCGCACCTTAGGCTCTACAGTTGTCTTGATTATGTGTTTCATGTGTTGGTATCTTAGAGCTCTCGCTATATGCGAGGAGATAGATAGAGCTGGGAGTGAGATCGCTTAATATATCGCTGTCCTGAGACAGTGCTGTAGAGGTGTGTGTGATGTCTCTTGAGGAGTCTCAGGTCTAGAAGTTAGAGAAAGAGGCACTAGATGTCTATGTGGAGTGGGGACGATGTCGAGCTTCGTGATGTAGATGAAAGTCAAGAGACAGCTCTTCGCTTTGTTGGTGTTATACAGAGACATGTCAGTGATGCATGTGTCTCGCAGTAGAAGTTACTCGGTGCCTGAATCTCGATGGAGAATGTCGTTGTGGAAGTGAATGTTTCCATGCGCGTGATTATTAATCGTGAACATATGGTGTTGAGGCTCTACATTCGTTTGTGATAGTGTGTACAGGCAAGGTTGGGTTCGGTTGTGAATGACTATCAAGAGCGTGAGATGTGAGTCCCTGCGCGCACATCTGTAGTGCATACTCTATAGTGGCCTCTTAGCAATATAAGGGATGAAGAGGCTAGAAAATGAGTAGAGAAGGTGTTAAGAGATGCGAGTTCGAACATACCGAAGGATTTTACCATGATAGGATCGATTATTCGTTGAATCCAACTTCAACGATGTTAGAGTATTGTATTAAGTGAAGATATCGACACTTGCCCTTGTAAAGTTGGTAAGTAATGGGATGTTAGGGAACGTTGACGTTACGAGAACGCCAAACTTAGGTTGTTGTTTTTTATCTATGATTCAAGAAGTTTTTGTCAAGAAATAGTAGTGTGTCTCTTTATATTGTTATACGTGTCAGGGAAAAGTGTTCTAGCAACTTGTATTTGATACTTTATACTATTTTTTTCGTTATAATTCTTTATTAATCAATTTATTTCCTCCTTTCTTAATCATTACCATGGGTTTTACGCGATATTGAGGATTGTAGATTCGAGCGTTGATGTCTATTCCGTTGTTTACGGCTATGTATGCATGTACTCAGCTTGCCTTGGTAGGTTTATTTTCTATGGTGAAGTTAGAAGGTCCATAACACCTTTTATTTCTCTACTATTCACTATCTCTTTTGCTTAAGTTCGACGGTGGGAGTGCTAGCAGCTTACATGGTGTCTATCCCGTCGTTAAGGCGTGTTTGTATTGTGTGGTCTTTGTAGCTCCTAGAATCATTGGTATCGATAAACGGTTAGTTAGAGTAATCAATCCCCTAAGCTTATCATACAAACCTCCCATGTTTACTTTTATAAACTTGTTACTCATTTGCTTTAGCGGGGTGATGTGTATCCTTGCCTATCATATGATAGAATACTCGCTCCCGATCAGAAATTGAAAGGAATTAGTACATGTTACCACATAAGATTACATGAGTGATTTAAGTGTTTTCATCTTCCTATTTTGTGAGGTGTTTGGTTGTGTACTTGTAATAGATCAAATAAATGCTTTAACAGAAAATATCCTTAAGGATACATTTTTATAAAATTCTAAAGGCTACTTGAGGAAAATTAGGATTCAAGTAGGGGAATATTTGATGAAATCAAATAACGTCTATTTTATAGCATCAGTTATCCCATGTAATTAACCCATTTTATATAATTATTGCAAAGAATTATTATCGTTAATTCGTTGATATTTTTAAGAATTGTTGTAATTACGGAATAGTACTTGGTGAATATAGCAAAAGTGCGCGCTATTAGAGCTTAAACGAAGATATTTTAAAAGATTAAGATTTGACGACCAGTACGCGTATCCATATAAGGTAGATAGGAGTTTCCATGGCATTGCTCTCACAAAGACCACGAAGGAAACAAGATCAATATGCCGTATCCAGAGAAGAGCAATACGTCGTATTGAAGATATAGTATGTGAAGATTCTGGAAGATATCAATTGTGGTCCCTACTCCAAGAATCCCCTAATACGCCATATCCAATACCTTGGATACGCCGTATCAAACCGACTTCCAGACAATATAATTAGAAAACTCAAAATGTGTTTAGTAAGTTTTAAGTGTGACCCTAAATCATCATTCTCTTGTTCATAACAATAAAAGTCAATTTTCATAGGAGAAAAAAGAGTAGAAGTGGTCTTGCAACGCATTCACTCCTATAGAAGACAAAGTGTAATTATTTATACTATTGTAATTGTTCTATTTTTGGTATCAATTAGTTAACTCGGTTAGTTTACCTTGCTAAATAAATTACTCTCGTATTAATTATGAGGTTTGAAGGCTAATAACCTCGGGTAGTAGACATTATTATTGTTAATCTTGAATGTTTGGTTTGTTATATCTTGATTGCTTATATTTATTCGTTCTTTTACTTGCCTTATGTTTATCACATGATACTTGTTTACATGCTTAAGTATGCGACTTATCATTCAACTGGGTCTAGTTCTACATATTTAATGCACTGCAACTTCGGTGTTGTTTGGGTGCAGGCTAAGAGTCCTGGATAGCTCATCCATTATAGTAACTGTGTATAGGTGAACACTGGATCACACCTAATAAACATCATTCATGCCTGATTGAACTGGATATGTACCGTAAGAGGTAGTGCGCTTAGTTACTAACTAATAAGTTCTGATCATTGGTATAGTTTGGATTGTGGACTACCACCAAACATAAATTACCATTAAAGCAGTAAGTGGTTATAAGTTCTATATGGAGCTAGGGTTGTCGATCATACACGATGTCGTCCTCCTAGATGAATTATATCAATATATAGGATGCTTTCTACGGATGATTTATATTGTGATTAGAATTAATGTGTCTAGGTCTTAGGATGAAGTCCTGCCTAAATCTAAGAATGATATGCCTCATCGAGATAAGTAATCATTGCACTGAATATACACAACTCCAACTTATAATCGGATTAATGATGGCTGAATAAGTTTATCTATATAAGGCTCGATGCTCTTTCTATATTTTGTTTATTTTACAGATGGGTGGGTTAATGTGCCTTTGATTCGATTATAGTCACCAACCGCAAAACCTGTGCAAGGTCTCTCAGTGAATACCCCCCTTTTATCCTGTTAGAGAATTAGGATTAGAAACTACATAAGATGTTAGCATATTGTTTGATTAGATTAGAATTGACTTAGATATAGATACAAAATATAAATATATGGAGAGATTAACCTCGCGTTAATGTGTTCGGACACCCTAATTACCACGGGAAATCTGAACACCGACACCAGGTTACAATGCCCGTTAATGTGTCTGTTTTTGGTTTAGTCGGCAAAATATACATTTAAAACTTGAATCAATAAAATATTCACCACACAACGACACATCAGATCAAAGATAGTTTTATACCTCTTTTAGCTTTCTCGGTTAAGGAGTGAGCAGATCATTATGTGTCTATTTCGTCATTACTCGTTATGGATGTGTACGTATGTTCTTAGTCACCTTTTCTAGAGCATTGAGATCTGTTTGAAATTATATGAGTGTACCGATAGTATATTAAATTCTAAAACTTGTTTCTGTGATGCATTCTGAGACCGCGTAGTGAGTATTAGGATTCGCTAGATAAGAGGTACTAGGATTAACCCAAATTTTAAACCCGTCATTGTTATGATGGTCACACTGATCACATAACTATCCCACACCCTTGCCATGCACTTAATTTTAGTGCAGGATACCCCTAGTACAACCCTCTGAGCCTATCCTTTTCACAGTTCTCGTAATTTTCTGGTGGATTCTAGATTATTAATGAAGAGCATTGTCACCCTTAAACCAATTGTTACACCCAAATCGCCTCAACCTACCTTGTATGCACTCGCCTTTAGTACATTATTGTTTTAACCGAAGTTAATTATTTGAGTACACGGTTGCTAAGTCCTTATCCTTGTAAATACAGTTTTAGGACGATTGGGAAGAAAAGTTAAGTCAATACCCCTATATGTTTGTTAGATGATCTCCATGTTATTTTGATCCACCTCAAATCGGGTCATTAGTTAGATTGTAAATATCAAGCATGTAAAAGATCAAGTGTAGGGGTACGTGTTTTAAACCCCAAGTTATGAAGTATTATTTTATTAAAAAAAATAGAAAAGAAAAAAGAAAGATTGATGTAGAGTTGTGTAGAGTTTGTATATCTTAGTCCGAGTCTTGGCTTAGCAACCAAACCAGCGTGTATTCAAGTAAATAATTAGCTAACCCTTCCCCTCCAAATTCACCCAAAGCCACCCAAATGTACCCCATCTGTTTCTGTTTCCATTATATGTTATCTTACACCTACACCCCATAACCCTTTAAAAGACCTCTTAGATAGTAATGAATAATGCTTGCGCCTAGCGGTGGATGTTTGATCCTTTACTAAGCCTATGGTAATTTATATGCTATGACAGGTAATGAGTGTTGATTTTCTATTTCCCTATTATGTTATAAATTATTATACACCCGAGTGAAAGAGAGAATCCCATACACTTATGTGAGGTGCTAGTATATACTTTCCGTGTTTTTAGTTACGAGGTCTAGAAGGTTGTGTTATAAAATACTTTTAAAGAGTAGGTTAAATGACCCTAATACT
>BQNB010013288.1:0-77472 GCA_026074375.1 Tanacetum coccineum | reverse complement strand
GGAGGGATCTACCCAGGGATACTCCATTAGATAGAATAGAAGTCCTTAGGTATGATTGAAAAAAAGGAGTAAAGTGAGATCAGGAAGAATGTTATCCAAGGCATGAGTTATCACCGGAACAATCCCAACAAGGTGATAATGAGGACGCGTTAGACTAACATTGAAGGGGTTGAAGAATGAAAAAATTTGTAAGGATAAAGGGTGTAAAGAAAGAAGCCCTCCATACAACCTTAGGCAGAAACAGGGTCAATGCATAATCTATCGGCAATCACAAAGATGATTCTGGTATTGAAGACAAGTCGTCATGGACCCAGTGATGCAATACCTAACCCATCCCAGCTACTCAGGCTTCTCTCAAAAGAAGTTTGTTTCATTTCTCATGGAGTACAACACGCTTCTATCGACTTTCTTACTCCGAGATCGTAGATATTGAAAAGGTGGTAGTCCGCTCCAGCTTTCGATCACCAAATAACAAATGTGCACTTATAGAGTCTAGAGCCAACGAGATCAATCAATAAATCTCATTAGGACACAATTCCATATACACTTGTTGTTCATCATCAAGAACACAAGTTGTACAAGAGTTCAACATAAACGCAAATATAATCTGTGTGTATTAATGAGAATTGACGGATGTTTTTTGAAAACATAAAACTTTCGATATGTTTAAAAATCTTTATTCATTAACATGTCGATTGATTTTCATGCAAGTTTTTCAATCTCATGTCCATTGTGGCAGCCTCAAAAGGGCATCTGAGCATGGGAAGACTGAACACGTATTGACGGCTTAATCAGTGAGATAGTAACTCACAGATTCACTCTTACCGCGTTGTCTGCTTTGAGACGCTCTGGTAACGAGAACGGCTAGTGCAGCTGTGAAACCCTGTCAAGGAGATTCTTTTGAATTTTACCTGATCACAGGCAGTATTTATACTAATTAACGGGGAACCGTGGTTATTGCAACCATATTCGACGAAATGACAAAGACATATTCGTCCATATTTGTCGTTTATTACTAACTTAAACATGCAGGACAATTCGATGGCGTTTCCACCGTATTCCAGCTGAGCCGCAGTCAAGGCCACATACTCATTCTCAAAGTTCAAGGATACATTCAATGGCATTAATCATAAACTTGAAGACGGTTCTGAATTTTAAAGATACACTTCCGCAAGCTCTGATAAACAAGATATTCCTCAAGGAACGTCAAGCATGTAATTTTAAATAGATCAGGTCACAAGGTCTATTTTGAGGGAGATTGTCAATCTTCAAGTGATGTCAAAAGATGAGTATGTTGGTTAAGAAGTGTTCCAATCAAGAAGTATCCATGATTAGCTCAAGGCTAAAGACTACGATATCAAGTTTAAGTCAAAAGATATCAAGTCAAAGATCAAGATCCAAGATCACAAGCATGCAAAAGGAACTTGAAAAGAATTCCCAAGCATACAAGGCTCCAAGATTCAAGACGTCACAAAACCTGAAGCCATAAGTGTTATGACCACCCCTTAAGGGGAGATTGTTAGCCGTGTTTTATGTAAAGTGATGGTCATTATATATTCCTGAGCCTTGTATAGGAAAACGTAGTTTACGAGAATTCATTTAAGCTAATTAGGCCTAGGTGTCAGGCTAAAGCCCATTAGTTCGGTCCATTAAAGGCCCAAACGACCCAACAAGGAGTCCATACTCTTTGTAGTATAAATACAACCCTCCTAGCATGTTAGGAGGGTGTTGGTTCTCATTTTTCTCTTCTATGAAAGCCTTCCATTTTTCTTTTTACTCTTTCTCTCTTTAGTTCTTTCTCTTTAAGATTTTCATTATCTTTGTGTATTTGGTGATGAAATGATAGCCTAACAGTTATGCATTATAAATGCTCGAATTGTAATTATATAATAAGAAAAATAATCAGGATTTGCGTACTTGGTATGGCATGAACTGATGGCCGCCATCACTTATGAGGCCAAAAACCAAAAGCATAAGCAAGCCCCAATCATAAATGTTTATGTTCAGCAGTAGCAACAGCAATGTTAACAACAATGTCGAAGTGATAGATTTTACACGCTAATATATTTTAAGAAAGCAAGAGCAGATTTTCATACCACGTCCTTCCATATATGTCTTAATGTAGCATTTTCGGACTATACGCTAAGGGTTTTGTCATTGTCACGATATGTGAATCAGAAGCCATTTTTCTATATCAAACACGCGAGATAGTTCCAAAACCCTAATCACTACTACGAAAGATCATTCATGCGTCCAAGTAAGGATTTAACACCTAAAGAGATAGAATCTCATTCTCAAAATCATTATTGTTGACTCCTGAGATAGACGTAGCGGTGGTCAATAGAGACGGATGCCTAAACTGAATGGCTCGGATTTGCATGTGCAGATATCCGAATGAAAAAGTGTTCGACACACCATCGCTGCAAACACTACTTTGTCAGTGTTGCCTTACTGTGATGCCAGAACCGGATAAAAATGCACATCACCTGCCGTGGCTGCAAATACAATATAGTCATGCCACGCCAAGAGGCTGGGTGGCACCCAACACGGTCTAGCACCTAACAGAAAGTAATCAAATAGATTCTTGAACATTGTAAAAAAGGATTGATTGGGTCAGAAACAATATAGAATACAGAGTTCATATCTCGATTTCAAGTAAATCTAAATACTCTAGGCAGTTATATGGCCTTACTTTGTATATTGTAATAGGCTCAGATAAGAGGCAAAGGTTATGAAAAAATGGAAGCCTATCATGGCTTCATACCTGATGGGTTGCCAAGCCAAGTAATAAACTTCCACTTCTCCAATTAAAACCACTCGTATACATCATCGCCTCATGAGAGTAGCATGCAACTGGTGGGACATTAGATGTAAGTAATGATCAACGAGCACATTGTAGCATCAGACTACATGATAAGGGTTTATCACTCTCACGTATGTTACACGTTTAAATAATCAGGCAACACAGGACACGACATCTACAAACACGATGCCGTGATTCCCTGCCAAGCCACGCGTCGCTTCACAATATCAGCAAAGCCTTAACAAAGACCGTTTAACACTTTATGACTACAAACACAATCTAGTGATGCCACGCTAAGATGAGGGTCAATTTAAACCATCGCAATCCAATAAACTGCCAACGTTGCAAAGTACGATGGTAGTTTCAATATGTAAAGCATACAATAAAGTTGAAACAACTTGATAAGCATCTCGATGTGAAACACGCATGCCAGAAACGAAAGCATCTAAACGGAATACAATAATCATATAAAAATTCAATAACAACAAGCCATAAGGACCATCAACTAAAACAGAAAAAAACCACAAACCGATCTAATTAACTCTTAAAACTATAAAAACATACCAAAAAGCACAAACATCGGCACACTAATCGACCCAATTCGTAGAAAATATGAATCCCTAACCTTAGCCAAAACAATTAACGTATACAAAGCTCCATCAAACAACATGCAAACGATGCTAGTGAATTTCAGCATAAACGATCAGCCCAAAAATAAAATAGCAATTATCAGGCAAACATCATGGTCTAGGCACACAATATAAAGAAACCCTTAACAAAGCAGATGAAAACTGGCTAAAAGTTTCCCAAGACGCGGTGGATGCAAACACGATACCGTGATGCTTTGCCAAGCGACACGTCTCTTTCAAACACCACCGTGACCCAATCACACAGTATAAAGCAACCCTCAAAAGCAAACAAGAAATGAATACAAGGATACCCGATACGCGGCGGCTGTAAACACGGTGTCGTGTTGCTATGCCAAACCACAAATCAAACCTATCCGGCCTATTAAGAGCATAACTCGCCACTAGAGTAAAACCCAAGCAAAAAACACAACTCGCCAATGGCTGCAAACACAAGATCAACATAGGAAACCAGCCATAGATATAGGAAAGACAAGCTACAATTTGTAAATGAAACTCTATTAGATTTTTTACTAAATCCGAACTCAGTTGAATACATCACGCCACCATTTCCACAGTAACATTTGTATCATTCTGGAAATCGAATGAATGCATGGGTGTTTGATGCGGTCGTCATAGGACTTCTACACGAAGTTTTATAACTCCCTAGGTAGATCACCTAATCGTTGTAGTAGTATAGGCAAGACTTAGGGGTTGTTATTGTTTACTCAGGGAATAGGTTGGGAAGGCTTGATTAAGGTCTAACAGAATTATAAAGGTTGAGAGAAGATTATTTTTGTATTTTTGTGTTTATAAGAAAGCGGGTAAATCATATATTTAAGAGGTTTGGTTGGTTTTAGCTATTAAACTAAATATAAAACTACGCTACTGGTGATAACAATATAATAAAAGATTATGTTCATGTAATCATGTATTACTCTCTAGATTGCTTCTCCTAGTGTTGTTGCTTTGTCACACTTGTGATGATTTATGAAACTATTTCCTAAGTCATAAACGAATTACACGAACCCGCCATCTATTTAATATTTCGTTAAGGCAACGCACAAGTAAGGTAGTATGAAGACTATTACAAGGCCCCTAAGAGTAAACAAATAAAACATCCCCCCACAAACCCAAACCCTCCAAAAACCAATACAACCCCCCCGCTATCCAACCTCTTCTACCCCCACCACTCTACACAACCATACAAACACAAACACACAAACACAATCTCAGCGCCTACAAAGTTCGCGAGTAAACAAAGGACATATATACACCTACCCACACCATCATCATCAAAATCACTCGCCCATTAACCATCATATCACGTAACATCTTGATCTCTTCAATCAGAAGGAAACGTACACCCTAAAACAGCTTCTCACACAAGAGTTGTTAGCTAAGTAGGACCCACTTATAGTCCTTAATGATCTTAATGTCTACAACTACAATATTAACCTAATCATAAATTTAATTACACAAACCCGACGTCTATTTAATAATCCGTTAAAGGCAACGCAGACACAAGTAAGGATCTAGTAATAGAAACGATCTATACAAAGGCCACCTAAGAGTATATTAAATGCGTTTATGAAATATAATTAAAAGTGGATAATCCATAATAAACGGGGCAAGGTAGTATGAAGACTGTATACCCTATGGTATCCTTTCTACACAAAATGCCGTCTATTTAATATTCCGTTAAGGCAACGCACAAGTAAGGTAGTATAAAGACTATTACAAGGCCCCTAAGAGTATATTAAATGCATTTGAAATATATTAATAGTTGATTAACCATATAAAGGGCAAGGTAGTATGAAAACTGTTACCCGATGGTATCCTTTCTACACAATCATGTTTTCCTAGACATATCAACAACGATACAGACAAACGTTGGTTTTCTAAGACCTAACATGCGTATTAATCACAAGAAGCAACACCGCTAAGATCTACATCCTAGGTTTCATACAATCATAAATAAACACAATAGAAGGTTTAGCCAATCATGTTATAGATGAAGCAAGAATAGATAAGAATCACGCAAGAAGACATATTGAATGATTGAATAAGTCTTACTTGATTAGAACATGAATTGAAGTAAGTACAATAGGGTTTTTAGGCCCTAAAATCGTCCCTAACAGTTTCTAAACTAACTAGGGTTTGTACCCTCTTTTTATTCTAAAGTTACACACTTAAAACCTTAAAAACGGATTTGTATTTATAGGAAAATCGCTGCGAAGGCATCGCGTTATAATCATGACTCCGTCGTGACAAGAATATTCTAGATAATGGGCTGGGTCGTACAATCTGACGTCGTCTTGAGATCTTGTGACGCCGTCTTGGAAATAGTTATGACGGCGTCACGTGTAATATGTGACGCCGTCTCCAGCTTCTAAGGAGAAATTCTTGAGCAATGTTGGTGTAGGTCCGTAGTCTTGTCCATTTCTTCCCCAAATGAGCCCAAGTCACGTGTATTTCTTCCAAATGCCTTCCAAATGCAAAATACATGAAAAGGAATGATTAAGTACCTATTTTGGGCGTAAACACATGATTTAAGGGGTTAAACGGCCCCGAAAAAGTGTATAAAGTGACACCTCATCAAATACCCCTACATTTGAGATTTGCTTGTTCTTAAGCAAATGGTCTTTTCTATCTAGACAATAACAATATGAAGGGTCAGTTTACCTACTCTTTAAAAGTATTTTACAACACAACCTTTTAGACCTCGTAATTAACAGCACGGAAAGTATATACTAGCACCTCACTTAAGTGTTTGGGATTCTCTCTTTCACTCGGGTGTATAATAAAATTATAACAAAAGGGGAAAATGGGAAAATGGAAAATCAACACTCATTACCTGTTATAGCATATAAATTATCATAGGCTTGGTAAAGGATCAAACCTCCACCGCTGGGCGTAAGTATTATTCATTACTATCTAAGAGGTCTTTTTAAAGGGTTGTGGAGTGTAGGTGTAAGATAACATATAATGGAAACGGAAATGGATGGGATACATTTGGGTGGCTTTGGGTGAATATTGAGTGGAAGGGTTAGCTAGTTATTTGCACGGATACACTTTGGTTTGGTTGCTAAGCCAAGACTCTGACGAAGATATACAAACTCTACACAACTCTACATCAATCTCTTTCTTTTTCTTTTCTAATTTTTTTAATAACATAATACATCACAACATGGGGTTTATAACACGTACCCCTACACTTGAGCTTTTTCATGCTTGATATTTACAATCTAGCAAATAACTCGATTTGAGGTGGATCAAAATAACATAAGAACATCAAACAAATATATGATGGGTATTGACTTAACTTTCATCCCCATTTCTTTTTGTGAAATAAATAACTACCAATAGAATCCCAATCGTCCCAAAACAGTATATACAAGGATAAGGACTTATCAACCGTGTACTCAATAATTAACTTGGGTTAAAACAATAATGTACTAAAAGCGAGTACATACAAGGTAGGCTAAGGCAATTTTGGTGTAACAATTGGTTCAAGGGTGACAATGTTAACATTAATAGTCCGGGCTTAACCAAGAAAATACAAGAAACATGAAAAAGGATATGCTCGATGTGACACCCCCGAGAATTTCAGTTCAATAATTTTATAGCAATTCCGTTTGCAATTTGAATATATAGAAGTTTTGTTTAATATTTACGTGTAATCCAGGAAGTATTCCCGCATTTATACTGAGGAATCGGTCTCGGGGAGCAAAACCGGATGCTAACATGTAGTATTTATTGCAATAGCCACTTTTTTACCTTTGAATATGGCAATATTAAAATTTTCATAATTATCAGAGAGACTATTATTCGTTACGATAACTTGCGTTAATCGTGTTTTACTTATACCATGATTTTTACATGCAAGAACATGGAAATTAAATCAAATTGGAAGCACTAGCAAAATAAAATGAAGAAAATTAGTTGTCCCCCCATGTCCCTTGTCTTGTTCAATCACAAACAAACACCCTTATCACCCTTGGTGAGCAAGTTTGAATTCAAAATCAATAAGACAAGCCTTGATCACATATATGTTATAACTTAAAATATGATTGAGGATCAAATTATGGTCCCCTCCCCCTTCTCTTGTCTACTTTGTACACGAACACCCAAGGCACACACATTAGTGTGTGGAATGTAAACTTGTATTATTTATTAAACCCACTAATACTTCGCATTAATCTCATTCATAACACACACAATACACTAAATTTTGGTTTTCTCTCTTCTTCTTGCCTTCTTTTGTTCGAACCACCCAAGACACACACACACTTTCAATAAATTTTTCATCTTTGATAAAAAAAACACTTGTAAGTATTTAATGAGTGAATGATCATTTGTACATCCGGGTAATAAATTAAATAACATTGGGTTGTTTTCCTAATCTCATTCTTCCTTCTAAACAACCTTTCAACTTTGTAAGTCCATCAAAAAATTTAAATAACTTGACTTTCATAATTCTCATGATGCATATCATGCTAGATTGTATAACGATATTTGTGAAAAACAAGAATTAAAAACTACATAAACCCTAAAAAGGGATGGTACTTAAGTTGGAAATATACGTAATAGAAATATAATGAAAAGCTTCTTAGTTTTGGATCGTGGTTATTTCCATGTAATAATATTTGTACTTTTGAGCTTATTATATTCGGCTTAATATTTGTGAGCTTATTTTGAAAGCTTATTTGAATTATTTTGAGCTTATTAGGGCTTAAAAGGTTCTGGCCAAACTAGAGAAAGAAAGAAGAAAGATTTTGTTTATCTTATTATGATTTGACATATATATTATTTAGCTTATTGTTCTAACTTATTTAGAAAGTGACAAAGAAAACGATAAACTTATCGACCTTTAAAAAATAAGCTTTGAATATACTTTCTTAGGGCTCATTAGTCCGCTCCCACAAACAAGGCCGATACCATGAGCCCTTATTTTTAAGGCATATAAGTGTGAGGACTTATGATACTTGTCTTATTGTTAGCATATTGATAGCTTATTTTTAGGTCCGACGATTTTATTGTTTAATTGCATTGCATTATCGGATAAATGGATAGAGTAAAAACAACCATGTTTCGGACTTACGCGGGCAATGCCCAACATAAATACAAAGACACCAAGGCGTAAACTGCGGTTAGCTTAAATTGGATAAGTTCCCGAATAGCATATTTTAATAGTATATGATTAAATGCGTTATATTTAATTATTTTTAAACTTTGTGACGTTGCAAAAATAATGGATTTGATGGATGTATAAATTGTAAGTAAGAAAATTGGATTGTAAAGTGTTTGAAAATGGTATTTAAATAAAGTCAAAGACCTTTGAAAACGAGTAAACAACGAACAGTTCCATGCCAAAATTTTTATAATCACTATACCTAGTAAATACTAGAAAACTTACTGGTAAAATGAGATACGAGAATTTTAAATAAAGTACGAAATATATAAATACTATATATATAAATTATATATATATATATATATATATAGTATATATATATATATATATAAAACTATATATAAATATATAATATATATAATGGGTGTGTGTGTGTGTGTGTGTGTGGATGTGTGTACTTAGACGTTAATATCTATGTAATAATTAAAAATACATATTATTTTCTATCTACCATTTACTTACGGAAACATTTATTACTACACAACGATCACAAATGTAATTTTTTAGATATGTAATAACAAAAGTACCCTAGTATCCACCTATAGCATTTTCCGTAAATTCTCTTCGATTCGATATTAAATCAAACGTCCATTTCATAGGTTTCTTTCATATATCGTCGTTCGTTACCGAGTGAATTATTTCTAGACTATTCACTGCCTCAATTCACCAAATCAAGTGAGTTCAAAAGCTCCACTATATGGTAAATTAAAGTTTCCTTGATGCTGTTTGAATAAATGAAACAAGAGGGACTAAATCGACATAATGAAGATTCTACAAATGATGGAAGATTATAGAAGATTATGGCAAGATATTGAAGATCAGGATTGATATTCAAATGATTAGTTTTTCTTAAAATATTAAAAAGTTTGACTAGGAAGTTGAATAACTTATTGACAGTATTAATAAGTATTAAACATGATGAGTAGGTTAACAAGGTTTATTAGGAAAGTATTAATTGTATTGTAACCTACTAGGACTCCTTGTACTATAAAAGGAGGTCCTAGGGTAGAGAGAAAATACATCAATCTCTACACATCCATCATACACACGTTTTATAGTTAGTTCATAGCTTCAAGGTTGTAAACCCTGTTACTATTCAGAGTAACCGTATTCAATATATTGAGGCTGAAAGTTTGGTTTATTGTTATTATTCTTCTTAGTATCACAACCTAGTTTTCCCACAAAGTTTAATGATTTTTCCCAATCAAAGTTTCATACCATAGTTGTCTTAGATCTATCCAATACAACTAAACCTTATATCAAGCTAAGGAGTAAAAAGAATCTGTCAAAGGGATCAACAAAGATGTGTATCAGAGGCTTGGTTGAGAAGGCTTTGAATAAGAAGAACACATTTCAACACACAAGATTTGTTTTGTCAAAGAGAGGATGGCCTAACAGCTCAAGTTCCTTAAATTTTAATTCTAAGGTACAATACATGTTCTACTGAATTTTGAGCAATCATATCAACAACTTAAAATATTTATTGATACTCAAGGAACAACTTGGGGATGCTAGTATAGAAATACACGCATATGATCAAGCTTTAATAAAAGGGTAGAGGATCAAGTAGTTTGCTCATAAAAAAAATCAACTTTGTATGATAAGAAGATTAGATTAATGAAAAATTGATTTATATTACAAAACTGATGTTCCGCACATACCAATAGAAAAACTATTACAGAAGCTGTAACAAAAAAAGAAGAATTAAAAACCACATTAGAGATCATTTTGTAAACTTTCTTCTAAAAGTCCTTAATACACAGCTTTAATAGTGTATTAAGAGATGACTAATGAAAAAAGCTGGTTTTGGGCATAATGGATCCACAAAGAAGTCTAAAGTACATTGAAACGATTACTAGTGTGTGCTAAATGTTGAACACAAGTAATTCTGAAACTAGTAATGATAAAAGTAGAAATGCCTAAATAGAAACTGTTAGATAGATGAACCCACATTGAGGAATGATAATCTGACAGTAGAAGATGGTGAGAGTGTGGTTAAAAACCTAAGAAGTAACAAAAACAGTCAACTAAGCTTTGAAAATATTGAACCTGTTTAATCTAGAATGAAACTCGTTAGGCAAGAAAGAAAAAACCATAGAAAAACAATAAGAGTCCGAAGGTAATAAAAAAACTGGAATGGTCTAATGACTCAGAAAATAGGAGAAAATATTAAGTTAACAATAAGGCTTGCCATATGTATGTGTAGTTTTTGATCACCTGCACAATACCCTGTAAAACAAGAGAAAGATTAATGATCAAAGAATAGTTAATCCAGGTTGGAACAACTCAAAGAGATTGAATCACACTATACTTTGGTAATTTTTCGCACCCCAATTCAAAAAATAACATAGTTCCACAAGCCATTAATCAACTAAGTCAGAGCCTAGTATCACTTAAAATGCCAAAACAGTTAGTACCGTATCCGCTCAACCCATAAAATAATGAATTGTGTACATGCAAAAACATACTCTTATTAAAAGCAAATTCATCTGTTAAGAAGACCCTTTAACAGAAAATCAGCAAATTCAAACAGTATTAGTCAAACAAAAGATTAAACTATTAAAGTAATAGGGCTTAATACCTCTGCTAGGGGTTCTCCAAAAGCAAAGGTTTAATACTGTTAAGGCATCAGCAAGCTGGGTTTGGAAAACCAAAACAAAAGAATTAACCATTTTTCAAATCTAATAGTGCATATCAACGAACACTTGACAAGAATAAATAGTTGATGCACTAGGCAGGTTCAAGTCTGTTCTGGCTTGGGACTTCAAAAGACAGCAAACTTTCTATTGCATGTAAGTCATAAAGTAGAGTGTGATTGTGTAATCCTGTGTTAGTATTTTTGTCTATTGTGGACTAACATTTTGCAGGAAAAGTAAATAAAAGTGTTAGATGAAAAAAAATAGTTGTTGTTCATGTTGTTACTGATGTATGCTTTGTTACTGTGATATTGAGGAGAACTAGGGTTTTTCACAAACTCTAAACAAAAGGTTTATAATTGATAGTGCTGCTTCATAATGGTGTCATCAAAGGGAATTGAAGGTTCTGATGATTGGGCCTTACATGACGTGTATCAATCAGCAGTTGACAAGATGTTGAATATTCTGTGACACCACAGCAGCAAACATAGTAGCAGGTTTGAAGCAGATTGGGGTTTGCTGTAAAGGTGGTTTGAACATCAGATCTTCATGGTCTGAGTTTTCTGGTTCGTGGTTACACGGATTGGCTGAAGAAGAAGCAGTAGCTAACTCCTTACCAAAATACCATTAGCAGGTTTAATGCTAAAGTTGTAACAGGTTGATGCAATGATGGGATTTCTTGTTGGCTTAACAGTAGTAAATGAATCAGTAGATTTTAATGGAAGGTATCCAGAATGGACAGTTGTTCGTGGACAGGTGAACAAGTTACACAGTCTTCTTGGAACAATGCAACTAAAATTACCACTTATCACTAGCACCATACAAGTTTGTATTGCTGAGTTTTGTGTTCATCGATAAGTTAGTACTGCCAATACAAGAAGGTTAGTATTGCTCTGTGATTACATAGAAAGTTAGTACTGCCAGGTTGTTATCTTTTTCATAAAATCTCCCAGGTTAGTACTGTTGGTTCATGGACAAGGAGTACAGCAGGTTATGGTTTGCTTTTGTCTTGATGGTGTTCCTAAGAGTTCTTGATGGTGTTACGAAAGTTCAAACAGAAGCAAGTATCAAAAGAAGCATAAGCGCTACTACTATTACACGGTTAGTACAATGCACATCCCAAGATAAATACTACTGCCATACTTATCTTGTGTACCTGCATCAAATATCCATATAACAGGTTGTGATCCTGCTATGAAGTAATTGGAAAGATGTTTCGGATGTCGTATCAAGGGTAAAGCAGATAAGGATTATTGATTGTGAGTTCATGGTTGTCATGGGACAAGCAGAAGGTATTCACGTTGTTGATTTGAAAGCTATGTAAGCTTTTGAGTTAATACTGCCAATATGAGCTTAATACTGTTCATTTTATGTTAGTACTGCCAAGGTTTAAAAGAGTTAAGTGTTGTCATAAGAAAAGTTCATGTTGCCAAGTATCAAAGTCGTTTAACACACCTTCCTAGCACCAAGATAACAAGAAAGAGCACATGATAGTTCTTGGATAAACAAGTTACTTGATATAACAAGATAACAAAAAGAATACAGTACACGTATGTATATCTTGAGTCAACGACAAGGCATGTCATAGTATTGCTTCGTAATATTTTGCATTGCTGTTACTCGTATATTGTTTGTGTATTTTTATCGTTGTCAAGTACTTCATAGTGTGTTAATACTGTCATAAAATGAATAATTAGTGACACACTGTGATAGATTAGTGACACAAAAAAGTGTCAACAATGAATGGGAGGAAGGAGATTACAAAATAGTGACAGTTTAGTGACAATTTTGTGACAGTTAAAGCGTCACTAAAATGAAGGGTGGAAGGAGTCATAATCGTATCAGTTTTAGTAACTAGAATTTGTAACAGAAAAAAGTGTTACTAATATAGCTTTGGAGGAAAAAAAGAGTGGGAAAAAAAGAAAATCCAAAATATAGTGATGGTTTAGAAACAGTTTTGTGACATCAAAATACATGTATCGTCTGGATACTTAAAAAAAAGGTATCCTTAGCAGTTTGATGTTTGTTTAAGGCAAAGGTTTTAATACTCCTCGTGATGGTTTTGGCAAGTACAAAGAAGATTAGATACTCTAGTGTTAACACTTAGTAACTACTAACACCTACTACTGTAGTACTGCCAGGTCATAATACGTGCAATCAAAGGTTTTATAAGCATTAACTATTGGGTCAAGGTTTGGTTTTGTAATGAAATAAGAAAAGCATCTTAGCATGTTTCTTTTGAAAGCAGTTTGTATTATAATGAACACACTCAGTGTTGGTTATGGTATATGGGACAGTGAGTAATTTGAGTACTTATGTGAATTATTAGTATTGTTTGGGCTTTATAGTTTGTTAAACTGATTGATGATTAGAAGCCCACTGAAAGCTGTTTATACTTCTCATGAAAAGTATTGGCAAGATCATAATTAATATGGATACGAGGTTATTACATCAGGTGTGCATTGTGATGTCTTATTAATACGATCGTCTTCTAAATTATTACTAACGCCAAAGTAAAAGAAGACAACAAAGTGTGTTAAAACTGATCGAAAGGAATTTGTACGGGCCCCCTTTCCCCCCCTGTTTTTCACCGAGAAAAGTTTTAATACTGCTAGTGTTGCCCGGAGAAATGAAGTTTGTACTGCTAGTATTGTGCTATATCGGATAAAAACACACAGTTATGGTTTCTCGAATAGTATTTGGTTCTTAGCCTTGATCTTATAAATAGTGGTTTTGAAGAATTTGCAAGCTTACAAGGGATAGGAGAATTTTTAGGTGTTGGTTTCATTTCAACACAACAAATGGTAATCAATTCACCATGTCTAACTGACACTAAGAATTGGCTATTCCAAGTGCAAACAGCGATCTGGTAAAGAATCTCAAATTCCGTTGAAAGCTCATATTTTGCTAAAAACCTATATGGGTTCATCAACTTACCTATTGGATAGGCTTCACAGTAAAGAGTTGGCTATCCATAAGTAAACACTCTTGGTAAAGGACTTTCTCAAATCCTTTGATGGTTGATAGTTGCCCAACAACTATATGTTATCAATCACCATGTTTTATATGAAGAATGGGCTATTCCAGGGCAAACAGCACCGTAAAGAATCATCAACTATCCGTATATGGGCTGGTAGTTTGCAAAAACTATACATAATTCTGTGAATCACTTCAAAGTGATTTAGGATAGTTTTGAACTTATTGAATTGATGATTTAGAGAATTTAAAAACCACTCATCTGATAATGAAGAAAGTTTAGGTGAGGATGCATCTAAACAGGGGAGGATTGATAATGCATATGTAAAAGTTACCTTCATTGATGAGACTTCAAATGATGCTAGAAACAAGAATAACAGATTCAAATAGCCAGAAGGTGACGATAACAACGATAACAGCTTAAGTGATAAAAGGATTTGGATACATCCTCTCTAGGTGAACAAGAACTTACATTAAAGTAACATGTGATTAACAAGTTAATATCAAGTATAGGGGAGGATTGTTGTGAATCTTTTCATTCAAGAAACTAATGAATAAGTTGAATGCATATTTTTGGGTGTGTTTTTCCCTTTCAAGATGAAATACAAGTTTATGGGAGGATTGTTAGGAACAAAAGATTCCTTATACTGTTTTATGAATAAATGAAACAAGAGGGACTAAATCGACATAATGAAGATTCTACAAATGATGGAAGATTGTAGAAGGAAAGGTAAAGATAAGAAGATCAAGGAAATTGATATTCCAATGATTTAGTTTCCATAAATAAAATTAAATGTTATTACAATGAAGAGGTTAGAAATAACTTATGGAAAGGTATTAAATAAGTATTAAATAGATGATAGGTACAATGTTTAATTAGAAAGTAATAATAGTATGTGAAACCCTACAGAGGACTCCATGTACATAAACGGAGTCCTAGGTGTAGAGAAAAAAAAATCAATCTCTACACATCCATCATACACACGTTTTAGTAGTTAGATTCATTAGCTTCAAGATGATAAAACCTATTAAAACTGATTCAGATAACCGTATCCAATATATTGATGCTAGAAAGTTATGGTATTATTGTTATTCATCTTCTTTAGTTATCACAACCTAGTTTCCGCTATGATTTGTATATTCCCAATCAAAGTATTCTTCTTTACTACCATAGTTGTCATGGATTTAACATCCAATCCAAACTAAACTTATATCAGCTAAGGATTAAAGATTTGTTCAAAGAGGATCAACACTTACTCGTTTTTAAACATGATCTTTGAATAAATGTTTTGTAACTAGGGTGAGAACATGTTCTTTGTATTTATAAACTGAACACAAGTACATATGAATTTCCCTATTTACGTGTTGGCCTAAGTAGCTATTATACCTCAATTGCCCAAGTACTATCTGAAAAGTCAATTTCTGACCGGTAAGATGACCGGAACTGAGGAGGGCGAGTGTAATAAATAGACATAGTTGGGACAAATTATCCTATCCGGGTGAGTAGCACTCACTAACCACGTGCTCCCGTATTAAACCGCAATATGTCAAGTCAAAAACAGGATTAGGTATTTCTTTGGTTTGAGGACACCGTATGGGATACGCTAAAATCTTATAGTAAATGAACATGCTGATCATTACATTATAAGCTTCAGTGTCCATGATCTTAGTGCAACGGAAAATACCTTTTTATGTGAAGTTTTTATCTGTTATGACTGTCGCAAAACGTTTTGAATCTTGTGGTCTACTATACAACGTTTAAACTAAAACCTGAAGAATTCACCAACTTTAATTTGATGGATTTACAGCATGTTTTTCTCAGGTCTTAAACATGGAAGTTGTTGCTTGAACTATATGAAGTCTTTGCCAAACTATTTATTCCAGATGTTATCCATTTTAATCTTAAATACAATTGTTGTAACTTATTTAGGCTTTGCCGCATGTTATGTCTTTAGAAACCTATATTACAATTATAGATTGCTTGAAAACATAATTACAATTTACAAATTAAAGCAAACGTATGTTTATTATTCAAACATCCCCTTAGAGGTCGATCCTTATTGCTTTGAACTCGAAATAAGCCATAGGACGATCACGCCAACCTGACGTCCAACTCGAAAGGACCCAAATACAAATATGGTGGGAGTAACCAGATAGAGAAACAAAGAAGCCAAGGTTATAAGAGAAACCCGATAGTATATAACTATGACTGGACTATAAGCTAGTATGTGATCCTTACGAGATTATGATATGTTCTTACGAGATTTTTACATAGTAAGTAAACATAAATTAAATATTATTTAATTAAATACTAAGTAAAACTACTATACCTATAAATATATTGCATTTCATTTCGCGGTAACTGCGTCCGAAGGTCTAATTCATGTATTCAGTTCATTCCTTATTCACCACATTTCTTCAGTCTTTCCCGCATCATGCATGGTTGTAAAAAGGATATTTATACAAAACCTTTTGCTTGTGTGCAGTCTTCGGCTATTTTAGTTAATCTTAGTTTCTTCTTCGATTCATCAAGAGTGATAGCATAGGGACAGACCTGCTGGACGCGATTATCTTGATTCGGTACTATCTCCTACTACTAAATTCCTCAACATCATTATAAAACCAACACTAGAGATTACTCCACCCACCCTACTCTGGACAGACACCATAATGATACCCAGAGAAACCTATCATAACTACTACTATACCACCATCCCCAGATTATACACCAGCTGTCTTCCTATTACTCACTTCATCTGATATTGGAGTATGAAGCCATCTGAGGACCATCATCATACCATATACCACCATTCACCAGCTATCCGCACCGATTTTTTAATCATCGGTCTGATGGACACAGTCACCAGACTAGTCAAAACACCTGATATACCACACATACGGCTACCCATAGTACAACCATGTCACATAGACTCACCCTTTCTACTCAGAGGTCACCTACAACATCTGGTGCACTTCGACGTCGAGTCATGGTTCTTGCACCGGGATAGCCTATTCCTCATGTCTCCCGTACCAGCTACTATCTTAATGGGCCGGTAACACATGAAGACTCGAGAAGAAAAGTGGACCGTTACCCACTCATCATCTTGCTATATACATATCATTTGATTATACTTCTTCTGGATCATTTTTCTTTTTCGGATGATTTCATCATCGTATTCATCATCGAGTTATCGTCAGAAGACTTCATCGATTCCTCTGCGAATGCTTTATTGATCTGCATCTAGTCCATACATCTTCTGATCATTCTTTGCAAGCATCACCATCGGTACTGAGATCTTATTCAATCGATTATTTCATTTGGTCCTAGAGTGTTCATTGTTCATCTTCAGCTATTCTAAAGACCATGCTCATCAATTCTTCTGTTGCGAGCCGATCTCTCCGCAAGAGAGAAGATCGCCTATTCATCTGTACCATATCTACAACCTACTCTTAAGGCAATGTCTATGCACGTGCAGATATTTTAACCACACCTAAGAGATTTGTAAGTCCTAAGAACATCTATTGATTTAGATCTTTAATTAGAGGATAGGTTTTGAGCCATAGTAACCAAGAGTAGGTTGGATTAGGAGTTTGACTATGAGGATGAGAGAGAGTTTTTTAGCCCATCATAACTATAGGGTGCTGATTTAGTGATGAATTTAATGTTGTGAGGAGCGACGGGATTGAGATTACCCTGAGATTCAGGCAGAGATTGAACGAGTGTGTTTTTCGCATATGTTGATTCTCTTAGAGATAAAAGGATGATGCTTAGAGTTGTATGAGGTTTTTGATCAAGAGAGAGTGTGAGACGGTACGAGGGCGCCAGTGAGGTCAAGTTGATAGGGATTACGCATCCTGTGATGCCAAGAGGAAACCCCTAGCCTGAACAGGAAGAAGCAGTTAGAGGTTACATATAACATTAGTATATTTGGTTCAGAGGTTTCATAACACATCGAGGCACCAGTCCATCATGTACATGGTCCGTTGAGGTAGCTCAGTAAGAGATGCAGGAACATAGGAATTGTTGGGTCTGAGATACAAGTCAACTAGTTTATTGACTAGAAAGTTTGCTGGATTGGGGAGGGAAAACAGGAGGCTTAGAGGCACCATAGTTTTTGAGAGACAAAAGAGTTGACCGAACTCCAGCACTGCATGCACGTAAATGCAAAGAGAGCAATGTAAATATTACGACGGGTTCGATTTTATGTATACTGAGTGAGAATTGGCAGATTTGAGCGTGTTGCTAGGAAGCACATAGGGCTAACCATCCAAATATATGATTCATTAGTGTTGCCAGTATAGACCCGGAGCGTTTTAGTGGATATCGTAGTATAGAAACTCCTATTTTCTGTATTTCCGAAACCAATGTGAGTAATCAACCAAAGAATGATGAGTATGAAAATTAGATTATTTATCTATGATATTAATGCCGTAATTAATTTACTTAGCTTTTGCATCAAATGCGTATTATGGGTTTCCATTATATATTCGAATCATAAATAATTTTCTAGTGTGAAATTAACCGTCAACTTTTATTTAAAAACCCAGTAGTTATCTCCGCATCACCTAGGAATCTCACCGAGTGTTACGTTGATATGTTGTAGGAAGATACCTAACACACGATCTGGAGCGTCAAGGACACGAGAAGCAATCAACGAGCAAAGCGATCGCCAGATGGCAGAAGCTTGAGAGTGCACGACGCTATCAAAAAACCTAGTGGACCCCTTATGGGAGATGAGGTCGAACAAGAAGAAGTAGGAGGAAATGGAAATGGAGGAAATGGAGATAGAGGAAATGAAATTGGAGGAAACAGAGATGGAGGAAATAGAAATGGAGGAAATGGAAATGGAGAAAATGGAAATGGAGGAAATGGAAATGGAGTAAATGAAAATGGAGTAAATGAAAATGGGAATGGACTGAGGAGAATAATGGCTATAACTTTGGAGGATTTATGCCTGCTCGAGAGTGCACATATCAAGACTTCTTGAAGTGCCATCCACTTAACTTTAATGGAGCCATAGGAGTTAGTTGTGTTGACTGTAGGTAGTTCGAGAAGAAGGGAAACATTTTGCCGACATTAGCAACGTGTTCCAAAAGAAGTACCAAGTTAAGTTGCTTCATGCACAGCTTCTAGAACAGTGTCAGTGACTTGGTGGAACTCCCACAAAAACGATGGGAATGAGGCCGCCTATGTCCATGAGTTGGTGCAGAAACTGTATGGAAGTTTGATGACTGAGGTGCAATTGTCCACAGGAACGAGATTATAGAAAATGGAAACAGAATTGTTGGTAACTGACCGAAAGGTAACGACTTGACTGTCTACACTCAAAGGCTTCAGGAGTTGATTTTGTTATGTACTAGAATGGTCCCTAACAAAGAGGACAGAGTGGAGAGGTTTATTAGAGGGCTACCGGACAACATTCAAGGAAATTTGATTGCTGCAAACCCAGTTAGATTCCAAGATGTCGTACGAATTGCTAACCAATTGATGGATAAGAAGCTCCAGGGTTTATGCAGCAGAGGATGCTGGAGTAAAAGTGAGGAAATGGAAAGTAACTCAAGGGATAACCGTGGACAACAACCGCCATTCAAGAGGCAAAATATTAGTGGGCAGAATGTGGTTAGAGCTTACACGACTGGGAACAATGAGGAGGAAGATGTAAACTGTACCCCACCCCACTTTGCAACAAATAGAAAATACCCACCAATGTAGGGCCATGTCCAGTGAAGTGTGAAATATTCTTTAAGAATGTTTTGAACACCTGACTAGGGATTGTACGGTGACTATTACCCCAAACCCTCAAAGAGCTTCAGTTGGAAATCAGCAGGGTTATTTAGTACGAGTGTGAAGACCATGACATTTAGGAATGAAAACCCAAGATTGAGTGTAATCAAACCGTGGAAACCAGACAAGAAACAGAGTTAGAAACAAGACCTGGAACCAGACTGGAGTAATGAGCTACAGCAAAGCTTAACCCCATTAGTGGAGGAGGAACAAACCTGAAATCCAACGTTGTCCCGGGTACGTTTCTCTCAATAACTGTTATGTTTCCATGTTTATTATTCGATTTGGGCACCGATAGAAGTTTTTATGTCTCTATCTTTAGTGCTATTGCTTGTAATACAACCTAACCACTAGACACTAGTTATATGCCGTATAACTGGTTGAATTGGAAGAACTATAGAAACAAATTTGTTCTAGAGTTACACGTTAGGATTATTAGGTATCATCCGTTTCAACATAGACCTAATGCCCATCAGAAGAGCTTGGTATTTCGAGATGGTCGATCATCAGTAGGGATTGGTTGGCTAATACTTCCACGCATTGATCGTTATTGTGACAGAAGGTCATCCGTAACCATATAGGAGATGAGTTAAGTTGATAATTCGAGGTGACGATTATGGCAACGGAAGTAAGCTTAACATTATATCGTGTACAAAAACCCCGAAGTATATTTAGAAAGGGATCCGGTCTACCTCCACAAGTTACATCAATAAGTCAGGATAAGTCTAAGGAGATGCCAACTTGAGGACTGTGTCGATCAAAGGGAAATTTCCAAAGGTCTTTCCAGACGATCTCCTGGATTAACCACCTTTCTTGACAAGCGCATTTTCACAACAAATTAGTCCCTAGTGCTGCACCTGTAGCACGAACCCCGTATCGATTAGCACCAACTAAAATGCAAGAGTTATCCACTCAGTTACAAGAACTTTCTGACAAAGGATTTATAAGATCCAGTTCCTCACCCTGGGAGCACCGGTTTTGTTTGTCAAAAAGAAAGATGGTTCTTTTTTCGATGTGGTATCCACTACCGTAACTAAACAAACTTACTGTGAGAACTGACTACCCACTTCTGAGAACCGAACGATTTATTTGATCACTTGCAAGGTATCAAGAGTCTACTCAAAGATCGACCGGAGATCCGGTGTTTCACCAAACTTCATCAGTAGTTCGAGAGGAATAACATTCCTAATACCGTGCATTGTAGAGACTCCTAGTGGTCAGTACGAGTTCCAAGTAATGCCGTTTGGTTTGACCAATGCACAGATGAATTTTGGATTTGATGAATAGGGTGTGCAAACCGTATCTGGATAGATTCGTGATCGTGTTTATCGACGACATTTTGATTTACTCCAAGAGCAGAAAGGAGCATTAAACAGGAATACCTTTGGTTTATTTTGTAAGCTTGTTGAAGGATGGATACAATTGGTAGCCCAAGTTTTCGAATGTGAATTTTGGTGTCGCAGGTATTGGACAATTTCTTGGTCATAGATATTGATATCCGAAGGCAAATTCACGTTGATCCAGCTATAGATTGAGTCAATTCAAGGATATGGGGCGTCACCCAAGACACCAACCAAGATTCGTTAGTTTCTAGGCTTGGCCTTTACTACCGGATGATTTATCGAAGGGGTATTTGGAAGAACTCTAGGCCAATGACGAAATGACTCAGAAATGCGTGAAATTATATATTGGGAAGAATGGTCAGAACTGGCATTTCAGTTGTTGAAGCAGAAATTGTGTAGTGCGCCGATATTGGCTTTACCTGAGGGAAGTGAGAACTTCGTAGTAATTGCTATGGCCTCGTCATAAAATTGTTTGGGTGTCGTTTTGTGATGCAAAGGGAGAAGGTCATAGCTTATGCATCCCGCCAACTCAGGGTTCATGAGAAGAACTATACCACACACGACCTAGAGCTTGGTGTAGTAGTGTTTGCCTTAAAGATGCGGAGACACTATATGTATGGTACAAAGTGCGTTATGTTCATTGATCATAAGATTCTACAGCACATTCTCGATTAGAAAGAGTTGAACATGAGACAATGATGGTGGTTAGAGTTGTTGAGTTACTATGATTGTGAGATTCGATATCATCCAGGGAAGGCAAACATGGTGGCTGATGCCCTGAGCTGAAAGGAGAGAAGCAAGCTACTATGAGTTCGAGCCTTAGTTATGACTATTAGTTTGGACCTTCCTAAGCAGATTTTGAGTGCTCAATCAAAAGACAGAAAAGAAGAGAACTTCATCAACGAAGATTTGCATGGCATGATTAACAAGCTAGAACCCCGTGCTAACGGAACGTTTATTTTTGAATACAAGTTCCGAAGTTGGATTCAGCATTTATGGATATTAAAAGAGCTTTTAAATTATCATGAATCCTATAAGTCAAAGTATTCCATCCATCCTAGATCAGATAAGATGTACCAAGACCTTAAGAAGCTGTATTGGTGGCCAAACATGAAAGCAGAAATTGCCACCTATGTCAGCAAGTGTTTAACATGTGCCAAGGTTAAGATAGAGTATCAGAAACCATCTGGTTTATGTAGTTTACAACCAGAGATCCATAATGGAAATGCGAGAATATAACAATGGACTTTGTGACTAAATTGCCAAAGACGGCAACTGGTCAAAGAACGGATTTAGGTAATCATTGATCGTCTCACTAAGTCTGCTCATTTCTTGCCTATGCGAGAGGATGACACGTTAGAGAAGTTGACAAGACAATACTTGAAGGAAGTAGTCTCAAGGCATGGAGTGCCAGTTTCGATCATTTCTGATCGTGATGGGAAATTTACTTCACATTTTTTTAAAAGTCCCTTAATAAAGCATTTAGTACTAACTCCGATTGGATAGATACAACTTATCATCCAAAGAACTATGGTCAAAGAGAGATAACCATTCAGACATTAGAGGAACATTTTACTAATACGTGCTGTGTACTTCGACTTTGGAAAAGGTGGATAGACACTTAACCCTTGTAAGAATTTTCGTATAACAACAGTTTTACCATCCCAGTCATTAAGCTCTGCTCCATTTGAGGCGTTCTAATAGGCATAAGATTCGATCACCAATCATGATGGGGTCTGAAGTTTAGAGATATTCATCTCACTGGCCCAAAGATCATACCATGAGACGACCTTGAGAAAATATTTAAATCAAAAGTCGTATCAATTTTCTCTAGCGCTTGGATAACGACTTTGGTGACAAAGGATCTTCTACCAGGGAAAGAATGTAACACCCAGAGGAATTTCCGTTCAATAATTAGCCATTTCTGTTTAGTAATTATGAATTTTTGAAAGTTTTTGTTTAATATTTTACGTGTTACTGGGAAGTATTCCAGCTTTTATCTTGAGAATCTTTCTCGAATGATCGAACCGGGATGCCTAGACGTTGTATTATATGGCAATAGCCATGTTTTTTACATTTTATGGTAATATTTAAAATTTCATAATTTTTGGAGATACCATTATTCGTTTCGTTACTTGCGTTAATCGTGGTTTACTTATAACATGAGTTTTTACATGCAATACTTGGAAATTAAATCATAGTGACAGCACTAGTCAAAGATAAAATGAAGAATAATTATTGGTCTCCCCTTCCTTGTCTTGATGCGGTGTAACAACAAACAAACACCCTTATCACGCCCTTTGTGAGTCAAGTTGAATTCAAAATCAATAAGACAACCTTGATCACATGATTTGTTTATAACTTGAATTTTATTGGAGGAACAATTGGTCCCTCTCTCCTTCTACTCTTGTACAAGAAACACACACACACAAACACATTTAGTGTGGGGGGGGGGGGGTGAAGTAAACTTAGTAATTATTTAACCCACTATACTTCTATTATCTCATTCATAACAACAGCACAATCACATACTAAAATTAGGTTTTCTCTCTTCTTCTGACCTTCTTTTGTCGAACGCAACCCAAGACACCAAACACACAACATTCAAAATATTTCATCTTTGATCAAAAACACTTGAAGATTTATTGAAGGTTTGATCATTTGTATCATCCGGGTATTAATTAAACAACATTTGGGTTGTTCTAATCTCATTCTTCCTTCTAAAAACCTTCCAACTTTGTAAGTCTTCAAATTTTTAAATAACTTATACTTTCATAATTCTCATGATGCATACATGCTAGTTGTAACAACTTATTTTGTGAAAACCAAATTTTAAAAACAAACATCAAACCCTAAAAGGGTGTACTTATGCTTTGAAATATATGTAAAGAAATATAAGGAAATCTTAGTTTTGTGATCATGTTTATTTTCATGTAATAATATTTGTACTTTTGAGCTATTAAGTAATTCGACTTATATTTTGAGCTTATTTGAAAGCGATATTGATTATTTTGAGTTTATTAGGGCTTATATAAAGGATCGGATCCTAAACTAGAAAATATAAGAAGAAAATATTTGTTAGCTTATTTTGATTTGACATATATTTTATGAAGTGCTTATTTACTAGCTTATTTAGAAAGGACAAACATAAACTCATTCGGCATTAATAATAAGCTCGAATATACATTAAATTTAAGGGCTCATATCCGCGCCCCACATACAAGGCCACAACACCATGAGCCTTGATTTTTGAGCTTATATGGTTCGGCTTATATACATTGGCTCATTGTAATCTTATTGATAGCATATTTTTTAGGTCCACGTGTTTTAATGCTTAATGGCTTTGCGTTATACTGTATTAAATGGATAGTATAAACGTACATTTTTGGACTTAACATGGCCAAGGCCCAACAAAATACAAGACACCAAGGCGTAAGCTACGGTGTAGCATATTGGATAAGTTCGCGAATATCTATTTACTATTATATGATTTAGATGCGTTACTTAATTTATTTTTTAAACCGTTGGACGTTGCAAAAAATAATGGATTAGATGATGTAGATAATTTGTCATTATGAAAAGTGGATTGAAAGTAGGTTTGTAAATGTTTAAATAAAGTCCTAAGACTTTGGTAAAAACGTGTAACAACGAACGGACATCCAAAAATTTATAAATCACTATACTTAGTAAATACTTAAAAACGGTAAAATGAGATACGAGAATTTAAATTAAGTGACGAACAATGAAATACATATAATTTCTACCCATTTACTTACGGAAACATTTTATTACTACATAATCACAAATGTTAATTTTTAGATATATATTAACAAAAGTACACTAGTATCCACCTATGCATTTTCCGTAAATTCCTGCCTTCGATCCATATTAAATCAAACTCCATTCATAGGTTGCTTTCTGTGATCGTCGTTCGATATACCGAGTGAATAATTTCTAGACTATTTCACTACCTAATACACCAAATCAAGGAGAGTTCATAGCCTTAAACTCTTTTACTTCGTTTTTGAATAAATGTTTTATACTTAGGGTGAGAAACATTGCTTGTTTTTAAAACTGGACACAAGTACTATACGTGAGATTTCCCTATTTACGTGTTGCCGAAGTAGCGTTTAGACCTCAATTGCCCAAACTATCATGAACTGTCAATTTATTGACTGAAGGACCGGTCGAGGGAGCGCGATGAATAAATAGATCTATTGACTAATTATCCGTATCCGGGTGAGTAGCGCTCACTAACCCACGGGGGCTTCTCCCCATTAAACGTCTATATGCCAATGTCAAAACTGGTTAGGAGTCTTTGGTCGGACACATTGTAAGGGCATGCAAATACTTATAGCTATGTACATTTATCTTCATTATTACTCAATTGTCAATGAGCTTAGTGAAACGTAAATCAACCTTTTTTATGTGAAATTGTATCTTTATAACGTCCGCATATACGATTTGATATCCTTGTTACCACTATAACAACGTTGGAATAAACCTATTAATTCAATCAACGTTATGTTGACGTTTTAGCATGTTTTTCTCCAGGTCTTAGCATGGATTTGTTGCCTTGAACTATATGAAGTTCTATATCCGTAACCAGTTTTTCCAGAATTTATCCATGTATATCATTAAATACCATTGTTGTAACTTATTTAAGCTCCGCTGTTGTCTATTGGAACCTTTTAAATTTTGATTGATGTAAACTTAATTACTATTTTAAATTATGCCATGGTGTTTATTTTTCAACGTACTCCTTAGAGTCTGTTCTTTATTCTTGTACTCGAAATAGCCATGGAACGTTAAGCCCCCGGACGGCCAAAATCGAAGGGACCCCAATTTGGGGGAGTGTGAACTCGAATGGTTTAAACAAGGGGTATCATCAGCACTAAAAGTTAAGTGCATGGCAAGGTGTGGGATAAATTAAATGATCGTGTTGACCATATTAAAAATTACAGTTTAAATGTGGGTTAATCCTAATGCCATTTTATCAATCAAATCCTAATACTTACTAGCCAGGGTTCCTCGGATGCATCACAAAAACAAGTTCTAGAATTTAATATACTACCAGTACACTCTCATAATCCTAAAGTAACCAATACCAATGTTCTAGAAAAGGCAACAAAACCACGCATACACATCCGTAACGATGGAATAGACACACATGATTGCTCACTCCTTAACTCGAACAAGCTAAAGGTATAATATCTAAGGGCGAACCTCACATTTTGGGGGTGGAATTTGAGGGTTTTTGTGTTACTAATATAAATTCCTATCCATGAGACGCTCTTAATACTTGTTTTTCGTCTGGTCATTGTCAAAAAAAAAAATTTAAATTTAGGGTCAAAATCACCTTCTTATGCTATGTTTTGATATATTACCCATCATTTTAAGGACAAAGCAAATGGCAAATGAAAGAATAGTTTCTAAGGCTTATTTTCCCCCTACACTTAAGTTGAACATTGTCCCCAAATGTATTCATATACAGGTACCGTTGAAAAACGAATAAAGGGAAAAATAAAACGAGTGAAATAAACCTAGTACTTTACATACTCCCACAGGTTTGCTCAATAATGAAGAAGAAACATGCGATAACTGGTTAAATTGTCATCCAAGAATTGTCCAATGAAACTTCCTAAGAACTTCCAAGCTTCTTCCTCATCAATATAGAAATCTGTAATCAAGAGACAAAGACAACAACACCAAGCATATAATGTGTTATAAACAATGTACCATATTAATTTAGGGTTTGACGTTCGATAAACCCGTAAAGATAGGATGAGAAGAATTTCAAATTCATTGGTTTAATTGATAGGTTTATAACAAATATTACTGTATTTTAAAATTTATGCAAGTTTTATTTTCTAAAATAATTCAAAACCTTAAAGTTTTTCTGGACAGGGCGTCTGACTCCTTCAGGAGGAATCCTGAAAACACCTTCACTGGTGTCGTGTGACGGCGTCACTGTAAACGTGACGCCACTCTTCCAAATTCTGTGAAAACAAAATTTTTGTATTAGATGAAAAATTTCCTACACTAGATTCACAAATTAATTCCCTAAACAAAATAAGCTGCATAAACCTGAGATTTGGCAATTATAATCATAGACTCCGAAACTGCTCGAATTAATCTAAACAAATTATTTAACATGCTTTGAACTTGGTTTCAAAAACCGGACTATATTCCCGACACTTATTAATTTTCAAATACATTTGATTGAAATAAGACAAGATAAAAACAATACAACGCATGATTACAAGATTAGAGTTCCGAACATGATAGAAAAAAAGAAAAGAATATACACAATACACACCTAATTGGCGGGAAAAGTAAATATTGGTTGCTCCCCAGAAAAGCTTTTCTTATTTTGGGACAAAGATCATCTAACAGGAAAGAATGTAACCACCCAGAGACATATCAGGTTCAGATAATTTAGTCCCCAATTTTCTTCTGTTTAGCAATTTGAATTTTTGAAGTTTCGTTTAATATTTACGTGTAACCGGGAAGTATTCCTGCTTTTATCTGAGAATCATCTCCGGGAGCGAACCGGGATGCCTAACGTTGTAGTATTTTGGCAATAGCCACGTTTTTACATTTTATGGCAATATTTAAAATTTTATAATTTTCGGAGATACCATTATTCATTTCGTTACTTGCGTTAATCGTGGTTTACTTATAACATGATCTTTTACATGCAAGACTTAGAAATTAAATCAATTGGGAAACACTAGCAAAATAAAATAAAGAATATTTAGTGGGTGGGGGGGGGGTCCCCCCTTCCCTTGTCTTGGGTTTCGTATACACAAACAAACACCCTTTATCATCCCTTGGTTATCTGGCAAGTTTGATCAACAATCACTAAGAACCAAGCCTGATCACAATGAATGTTGATATAACTTGAATTTTAATTTGAGGATCCATTGGTCCCCTCTCCCTTTCCTTGTCTCTTGTACATGAAACACACACAACACACATTTAGTGTGTGAAGTAAACTGTATCTATTTAAAGCCCACTATACTACTATTACATCATTCATACCACACAAGACACACATACTAAAAATTTGGTTATCCTCTCGTTCATCTTGCCTTCTATTGTTCCCGAACCACCCAACTACACACACACACACACACACTTTCATAAATTTTCACTTGACAAAATCACGTTGAAGATTTATTGAAGTTTTATCATTTGAAATCAACCTGTATTAAATTAAACAACATTTGGGTTGTTCTAATCTCATTCTTCCTTCTAAAAACCTTCCAACTTTGTAAGTCTTCAAATTTTTAAATAACTTGTACTTTCATAATTCTCATGATGCATACATGCTAGTTGTACAACTTATTTTGTGAAAAACAAGATTTTAAAACTACATAAACCTTAAAAGGGTGTACTTATGCTTTGAAATATATTAAAGAAATAATAAAGGACCATTCTTAAGTTTGTGATCAAGTTTATTTTCATGTAAAAATTTATTTGTAATTTTGAGCTTATATATTCGGCTAATATTATGGTGGCGTTTATTTGAAAGCGTATTTGATTATATTTTGTTATATTAGGGACTTATATATGGTTCGACCAAACTCAGAAAATAAAGAAAAATATGTGTTTCGCATAATTTTGATTTGACTCTTAATTTTTAAAAAAATTTTTTTATGTAGCTTAATTACTAGCTTATTTAGAAGGAACCAACGATACACTTATTCGAGCTTAATAAATAAAGCTCGAATATACTTTATAGGGCTCATAGACCCCGGCGTCCCACCAACCCAGAGGCCCACACCATGAGCTTATTTTTGAGCTTATATGGTTCGGCTTTATGTATACATGGCTATGTGAGCTTATTGATAGCTTATTTTAGGTCACAGTTGTTTATAGCTTCATGCTTTGCTATCGGATTAAAATGTATAAGTAAAACAACCATTTTTTGTGACTTAACAGGCCAAGGCCCAACATAAATACAAGACACCAAGGCGTAAAGCTACGGTGTAGCTTATTGGATAAGTTCGCGAATAGCTTATTTAATAGTATATGATTTAGATGCGTTACGTTTAATTATTTTTAAACGTTGGACGTTGCAAATAATAATGGATTTGATGATGTATAATTTGTAATTATGAAAAGTGGATTGAAAGTGGTTTGTAAATGGTTTTAAATAAAGTCTAAGACTTTGGAAAAACGTGTAAACACGAACGGATCATGCCAAAAAATTTATAAATCACTATACTTAGTAAATACTTAAAAACGGTAAAATGAGATACGAGAATTTAAATTAAGTGACGAACAATGAAATACATATAATTTCTACCCATTTACTTACGGAAACATTTTATTACTACATAATCACAAATGTTAATTTTAGATATATTAACAAAAGTACACAGTATCCCACCTATGTACATTTTTCCGTAAATTCTCTTCGGATCGCATATTATCTCAAACACTCCATTTCATAGGTTTGCTTTCGTATATCGTCGTTCGTTACCAGAGCGTGAATTTTTTCTAGACTATTCACTACCCTTAGATTCACCAAATCAAGGAGATTTCATAGCCTTACACTTTATACAACTCGTTTTGAATAAATGTTTTTATTCTTAGGTGAGAAACATTGCTTGTGTTTTAAAACAGGACACAAGTACTATACTTGAGATATCCCTATTTAACTTTTTGCGAAGTAGCGTTTAGACCTCATTGCCGCAAAACAATCATGAACTGTCAGTTTAATTGACTGAAGGACCGTCGAGGGGGAGCGCGAGTGAATAAATAGATCTATGGACTAATTATCCCTATCCGGGTTGAGTATCGCTCACGTACCCACGGGCTCCCCATTAAACGGCTTATATACATGTCGAAACCCTGGTTTATAGGTGGTCTTTGGTCGGTACACATAGTAAGTCAAGCAAATACTTTATAGCAATGTACATTTTATCTTCATTATTTAGCTTCATGTCATGAGCTTAGTGGCATACGTAAAACCTATTTATGTGAAATTGTATCTGTAATAACTAGTAGTCATACGATTTGATTATCTTGTTATCCACTAGATCATCGTTTGAACTAAACCTATGAAATCACCAACGTTATGTTGACTGTTTTAAAGCATTTTATTCTCAGTGCATAGCATGATGTTGTTGCTTGAACAATTAAGTCCTATGTGCCGAACCAGTTTTTACCTAGATTTTATCCATGTTTTATCTTAAATACCAATTGTTGAACTTATTTAAGCTTCGCCATGTTGTCTGTTGACCCTTTTAAAAGTTTGATTGTATGGAAAACCTATTAATATTTTAAATTTATCAATGGTGTGTATTTTTCAACGGTACCCTTAAGAGTTCGTTTTCCCCCTTTATGCTTTGTAAGCTCGAAATAGCCATGGGACGTTAAGCCCCTCGTACGCCAAATCGGGAAGGGACCCTTTTGGGTTTGTGACACTCGACAAGGTTAATACTAGGGGTATCATGCACTTAAGGTAAGTGCATGGCAATGGTAGTGGGATAGGTTTTATATGACCGTGTGACCATAATCAAAATTACAGTGTTAAAAATGTGAGGTTAATCCAAAAGCCCTATTCTCAAGCAAATCCTAAACTTACTATGCGGTTCCTCGTGAGTAGCATCACAAAAAACAAGTTCGTAGAAAGTTAATTATACCAGTAACACTCTCACTAAACCTAAAGTAACCAATATCAACGTTCTAGAAAAGGCAACAGAAACCTCCATACACATTCCGTAACGATGGAAAAGATACACACATGATTGCTCACTAGTTCCTTCCTAAACATCGAACAAGCTAAAGGGAAATATTATATCTAATGCGAACCTCACATTTTGGGGTGGAAATTGAAGGGTTATTTTTGTGTTACTCCTAATAAAGTCCTAATCCAGTGTGCTGACGCTCTTAATACTTTGATTTCGTCTGTATGAGTGTCCATAAAAAAATTTTAAACTTGGTCAAAATTCACCACTTATGCTATGTTTTGATATATTACCCATACATTTTTTAGGACAAAGCAAATTGTGAAAATAAAAGAATAGTTTCTAAGGCTTATTTTCCCCTACACTTAAGTTGAACATTGTCCCCCAATGTTCTATAAAGGTACCCGTAAAAACGAATAAAGGGAAAAAACTAACGAGTAAAGAAACCTAGTACTTCCTCTCCCCAGGTTTGCTACAATTCTGAAGAATAAACATGCGATAACTGGTTAAATTGTCATCTAAAAATTGTCCAATGAAACTTCCTAAGAACTTCCAAGCTTCTTCTCATCAAATATAATCTGTAATCAAAGACAAAGACAACTACACCAAGCATAACATTTGAATATACCGATGTACAATATGAATTTAGGGTTTGACTCGATAAACCAGTAAAGATAGGATGAGCAGAATATTCATAATTCAAATTGTTTGCAGTTAAAAACAGAAAGATTACGTATTTTAAATGTTATGCAAGTTTTATATTTCTAAAATAATCAAACTTTAAGTTATCTTGGAACATGGCGACTGACGCCGACAGTGAGAATCACTGAACCCGCACTGGGTGTCTTGGTGACAGGCTTCACATGTAAATCCGTGACGCCGTCTTCCAAATTCTGGGAAAACCAAATTTATGTTTTGATGAAAATTTCCCTACACTTGATTCCATAAGTTAATTCTTATACAATAGCTGCAAATACCTGAGAATAGGCAATTTAATCATATGACTCAAACTGCGCGAAGTAATCTAAACAAATTAATTTTAACATGCTTGAACTTGGTTCAAAAACCGATAGATTCCCTACACTTTAATATTTTCAACAATACATTTTGATATTGAAAAAAAGACTTATGTGTAAAAGACAAAACAAAGCATGATTACAAGACATAGAGTATCTAACATGATAAATAAAATGAAAGTAATTATAACACATGACACTCCTAATTGCGGGAAAAGTAAATATTGGGTTGCCTCCCAAAAATGCATTTTCATTTATTTGGGGACAAAGATCTTCTAAACAAGGGAAAGAATTAAACACCCAGAAATTTCCCGTTCAATAATTTTGCCATTTTGTTATAATTTGATATTTTATGAAGTTTGTTTAATATTTAACGTGTAACTGGAAGTATTCCAGCTTTTATACAGAGAATTCGTCTCCGAGAGCGAACCGGGATGCCTAACGTTGTAGTATTTGGCAATACCAGTTTTTACATTTATGGCAAAATTCAAAATTTCATAATTGTTCGAGATACCATTATTCGTTGTCTGTTTAACTTGCTTTAATCGTTATGGTTTACTTATAACATGAGTTTTTTAACATGTGCAAACTTAGAACTTAAAACAATTTGGGAAGCACTAGCAAAAATAAAATGAAGAATATAGTTGGTCCCCCTTCCCTTGTCTTGTCTCGGCACAAAACAAAACACCCATATCACCCTTTGGTGACAAGTTTGATTTCAAAGATCAATAAGAAGACAAGGCCTTGAATCACATGATTTGTTAAACAAGAATTTAGATGGAGATCAATTGGTCCCCCTCTCCCTTCTTATCTCTTTGTACATTAAACACACACACACCTACATTTAGTTGTGGAAGTAATCTTGGTATTATTTTAACCCACTATACTTCTATTATCTCATTCATAACACACACACACATACTAAAAATTTGGTTTTCTCTCTTCTTCTTGCCTTCTTTTGTTCGAACCACCCAAGACACACACACACACACACACTTTCATAAATTTTCATCTTTGATCAAAATCACTTGAAGATTTATTGAAGGTTTGATCATTTGTATCATCCGGGGTAATAATTAACACCCAATTTGGGTTTGTTCTAAATCTCATTCTTCCTTTCTAATAACCCTCCAACTTTTGAAAGTCTTCAAATTTTTAAATAACTTGTACTTTCATAATTCGACATGCTTGCATACAGGCTAGTTTACAACTTATTTTTGTGAAAACCAAGATTTAAACTACAAAAACCCTAAAAGGGTGTAACTTATGCTTTGAAATATATGTAAAGAATAAAAGAGAAAATTCTTAGTTTTGTGTATCATGTTTTAATTTTCATGTAATAATATATGTGTACTTTTGAGCATATTTATTCGGCTTATATTTGTGGAGCTTATTTTGGAAAGCCGTATTGATTAATATTGAGTTTTTAGGGCTTATATAGTGGATCGGAATTGGGTTTCTGGTAAGCCAGAACAAGAAAAATACATGAAGAAATATTTGTTTTAGCTTAATTTGATTGACTATATTTTATTTACATAATTTTGCTAGCTATTTAGAAAGGTCAAACGATAAACTTATTTCCATAATATTCTTTACATATAGTTTTCAAAGCAAAAGTACACACCTTTTAGGGTATATGTATTTTTTAAAAATCTTGGTTTTCACAAAAATAAGTTGTACAACTAGCATGTAAAGCATCATGAAGAATTATGAAAGAACAAGTATATTTAAAAAATTTGAATACATTACAAAGTTGGAAGGTTTTTAGAAGGAAGAATGAGATTAGAACAAAACACCAAAAGTTGTTTAATTAATACCCGGAATGATAAACAAATGACAAACCTTCAATAAATCTTCAAGTGAATTTGATCAAAGATGAAAAATATATAAAGTGTGTGGTGTGTGTGGGTGTCTTGTGTGGTTCGAAACAAAAGTAGAGAGCAAGAAGAAGAAAAATAAACCAAATTTTTAGTATGTGTTAGTGTGTTATAGAATTGATAATAGAAGTAAGAGTGGTTTAATAATACAAGTATACTTCACACATCTAAATGTGTGTGTGTGTGTGTTTCAGTACCAGAGATAAGAAGGAAGGAGGACCAATTAATCCTCCAATAAAATTCAAGTTATAACCAAAAATCTAGGATTAGTCAATGCTTGTCTTATTGATGTGTGAATTCCAGAACTTGCTCACCAGGGTGATAAGGGTGTTTGTTGTGCCGAACAAGACAAGGGAAGGGGGGACCAACTAATTTTGTTCATTTTATTTTGCTAGTGCTTCCCAATTGATTTAATTTCCATGTCTTGCATGTAAAAACTCATGTTATAAGTAAACTACGATTAACGCAAGTAACGAAACGAAGAATGGTGTCTCCGAAAATTATGAAATTTTTAATATTGCCATAAAATGTACAAATGTGGCTATTGCCAAAATACTTACCAACGTTAGGGCATCCCGTTCGCTCTCGAGACGATTCACAGATAAAAGCTGGAAGTAATCCCAGTTAACGTAATATTAAACAAAACTTCAAAAATTCAAATTGCTAAACGGAAACGGCTAAATTATTGAACGGAAATTCTCGGGTGTTACATTCTTTCCCTGTTAGAAGAGCTTTGTCCCCAAATAAAGAAAAGCATTTCTTGGGAGGCAACCCAATATTTACTTTTCCCGCAATTAGGAGTGTCATGTGTATAATTCTTTTCATTTTATTCTATCATGTTCGAACTCTATCTTGTAATCATGCTTTGTATTATTTTTAACCTCGTCTTAATTTCAATCAAAGGTATTTTAAAATAATAAGAGTAGGGGAATCTATCCGGTTTTTGAACCAAGTTCAAGCATGTTAAATAAATTGTTTAGATTAATTCGCGTCAGTTTTGAGTCATATGAGTAAATTGTCAAATCTCAGGTTTTATGCAGCTATTTGTATAGGAATTAACTTATGGTATCAAGTACAGGAAATTTGTCATCAAAAAACAAAAATTTTGTTTTCACAGAGCGTGGAGATGGCGTCACGATTTACATGTGACGCCGTCACCATGACACCTAATGCCCAGGTCTAGAAAACTTAAAGTTTTTAATTGTTTTTGAAAATAAAACTTGCATAACATTTAAAATATGTACTCTTCTGTTATAAACCTGCAAAACCAACAATTTGAAAATTCTCTCATCCTATCTTTACTGGTTTATCGAGTCAAACCCTAAATTCATATTGTACATCTGTATATCACACATTTTATGCTTGTTGTAGTTTGTCTTTGTCTTTGATTACAGATTATATTGATGAAAGAACTTGGAAGTTTCTATATATGAAGTTTACATTGGACAATTTTAATAGACAATTTAACCAGTTATCGCTATGTTTCTCCTCATCATTGAGCAAACCAGGGAGTACTTAGTTTTCCTTCACACCGTTTTATTTCCCTTTATTCGTTTTACTGGTACCTTATAGAGGAAAAAAAACATTGGGACAATGTTCAACTTAAGTGTACAAGGGGGAAAATAAAGCCTAGAAACATTCCTTCATTACCATTTCTTTGTCCAAAAATGATGGTAATATATCAAAACATAGGCATATTAGGTGATTTTGACCATAATTTAAATTTGTTTCTGACACAGACAACAAAAACAAGTATTAAGAGCGTCTCATGGATAGGAATTATATTAGTAACACAAAAAACCCATCAAATTCCACCCCCAGAAATGTGAGGTTCGCCCTTAGGAAAGTTATACCTTTAGCTTGTTCGAGTTAAGGAGTAGCAATCCAAGGTAGTGTTTATTCCAGCGTGTACGGATGTGTATGCTGGTTTTGTGCCTTATCTAGAACAATTGATAATTGGTATACTTTAGGATTATGAAGTGTAACTGGTAGTATATTAAACTCTAGAACTGGTTTTTGTGATGTAAAAATAAGATAAACATCCCGAAGACCGCATAGTAAGTATTAGGAATTGCTTGCTAAAGGTCATTAGGCAAACCCACATTTTAACCTTTAATTTTTATTATGGTCACAACCGATCATATAACCTATCCCAACACCCTTGCCATGCACATACGCTATATAGCAAGAACCCTCTAGTATAACCCTTCGATTTCACACCCCCAAAAAGGTACCCTCCGAATTTGCGTCCGGGGCCTTAACGTCCAGGGCAATTTCGAGTAGAAGATCATAAGAACACCTCTAAGGGTACGTTTGAAAAAATAAACACCATTGCAAAAATTTAAAATATTAATAAGTTACATCAATCAAAATTTAAAGGTTCAACATACAACATGCGGAAGCTTAAGAATAAGTTCAACAAAAGGTATTTATGATAAACATTGATAAAATTCTGGAAAAAACATGGTCGGCAATAGACTTCCAAAATATTTTCAAGCACAACATCCATGCTAGGCACACTGAAAAAACATCTTAAAACGGCAACATAAACGATGGTGACTTCATAGGTTTAGTTCAAACGATGAATATATTGGATAAAAGATAACACAACGTAAGCAAAAAAAAAAAAACATTAAAAATGATACAAGTATCACCATAAAAAGGTAATACTTGCACTAGCACATGACACTGAAGCTAATAATGAAAGATAAAATGTACAGTGCAATAAGTATTTGCTTGCCCTTACAAGTGACCGACAAAGACCACTAACCATTTCGACATGACATATAGCCGTTTAATGGGAGCCCCCGGAGGGTAGTGACGCTACTCACCCTGATAGGGATACTTAATGCCCAATAGATCTATTTTCTTCACTATCGCTCTCCCTCGACCGTCTTCAGTCAAGTAAATTGACGGATTCATGATAGTTTGGGCAATGATGACTAAACCTACTTTCGCAACACGTAAATAGGGAAATCTCTACGTATTGTAACTTGTGCCATTTTAAAAACACAATGTTTCTCACCTAAGTATAAAACATTTATTCAAAAAAACGATACAAGAGTAAAGGCTATGAACTCTCTTGATTTGTGTGAATTTAAGGTGAGTGATAGTCGCTAAAATAATATCACTCGGTAAACGAACGAACGATATACGGAAGCAACCTATGAAATGATTGTTTGATTTAATATCGTGATCGAAGAGAATTTACTGAAAATGCATAGGTTGGATACTAGTGTACTTTTTGTTAATATAATATCAAAAAATTAACTTATTTTTTGTGATTGATGTAAAATAAAATGTTTCCGTAATAAATTGTAGAATTAATTATTCATTGTTTCTATCACTTAATTTTAAATTCTCGTATCTCATTTTTACCGTTTTTAAGTATTACAATATAGTGTATTTATAAAATTTTTTGTGGCATGATCCTTCGTGTTTACACGTTTTTCCAAAGTCTTAGACTTTATTTAAAACCATTTTTCAAACCACTTTCAATCCACTTTTCATAATTACAAATTATACATCATCAAATCCATTATTATTTGCAACGTCCAACGTTTAAAAATAATTAAACGTAACGCATCTAAATCGTATACTATTAAATAAGCTATTCGCGAACTTATCCAATAAGCTACACCGTAGCTTTTACGCCCTATGGAGTCTTGTATGTTATGTTCAGGGCCTTGCCTGTATAAAGTCCAAAAATGAATTATAACATACCAATTAATCCGATAAGCAAAGCATTAAGCACTAAAACCGAGCGATCCTAAAAATAAGCTATCAATAAGCTCACAATAAGCCAAGTATCACAAGCCGAACCATATAAGCTCAAAAATAAGCTCATGGTGTTGGCCTTGTATGTGGGACGCGGCTATGAGCCCTAATAAAGTATATTCGAGCTTATTTATTAAGCCGAATAAGTTTATCGTTTGTCCTTTCCAAATAAGCTAGAAAATAAGCTAATAAAATTATAAAGTCCAAACCAAAATAATGCTAAACAAATATTCTCTTTATTTACTAGTTTGGCCGAACCTTATATAATCCCTAAAAAACACAAAATAAAACAAATACGCTTTCAATAGGCTTCACAAATATAAGCCGAATAAATAAAGCACAAAAGTACAAATATTAATACATGAAAATAAACATGATGCACAAAACTATTATTCCCTTAATATTTCTTGTACAATATTTCAAAGCATAAGAACACCCTTTTAGGGTTTATGTAGTTTTAAAATCTTGTTTTTCACAAAATAAGTTGTAATCATGAGAATTATATAAGTACAAGTTATTTAAAAATTTGAAGACTTACAAAGTTGGAAGGTTTTTAGAAGGAAGAATGAGATTAGAACAACCCAAATGTTGTTTAATTAATACCCGGATGATACAAATGATCAAACCTTCAATAAATCTTCAAGTGATTTTGATCAAAGATGAAAATTTATGAAAGTGTGTGTGTGTGTTTGTGGGGAGGGTTCTGGTGGGATCGATTGGGGCGTGTGGGTCTTGGTTGTTTCGCACAAAATAAGTGCAGCGCGATAAGCAGTGCGAGAAAACGCGAAGAGGAGTGGGAGCTAGAAGGTATTGTGATGGGTGTATAATGAATAATATAAGTATAGTGGTAAATAATGCAAGTTTACTTCACACACTAAATGTGTGTGGGTTGTGTTTCATGTACAAAATTAAAAGGAGAGGGGACAATTTGATCCTCCAATATAATTCAAGTTATAAAAAATCATGTGATAAGGCGTTCTTTTTGTTTTTTGAAATAAAACTTGCGATATGGTGTAGGGTTGGTGTGTGAAGAACTTGTATTGGGTTGGTAAAACAAGAGAGGATGGGGAGTTTGGCTTGGTGCTTCCCAATTGATTTAATTTCCAAGTCTTGCATGTATAAGCTCATGTTATAAGTAAACCACGATTAACGCAAGTAACGAAACGAATAATGGTATCACCGAAAATTATGAAATTTTGAATATTGCCATAAAATGTAAAAACGTGGCTATTGCCAAAATACTACAACGTTAGGCATCCCGGTTCGCTCTCGGAGACGATTCTCAGATAAAAGCTGGAATACTTCCCAGTTACACGTAAATATTAAACAAAACTTCAAAAATTCAAATTGCTAAACGGAAACGGCTAAATTATTGAACGGAAATCTCTGGGTTTACATTCTTTACCCTGTTTGAAGATCTTTTTCCCCAAAAAAAAGAAAAGCATTTCTTTGGAAGGAAAACACCAATATTTACTTTTCCCGCAATTAGGAGTGTCATGTGTATAATTCTTTTCATTTTATTCTATCATGTTCGAACTCTATCTTGTAATCATGCTTTGTATTGTTTTTAACCTCGTCTTAATTTCAATCAAATGTATTTTGAAAATAATAAGTGTAGGGAATCTATCCGGTTTTTGAACCACAGTTTCAAGCAATGTTAAATAATTTGTTTAGATTAAGTTCGCGTGTCAGATTCTGAGTCCTTATGATTAAATTGCCAAATCTCAGGTTTATGCAGCAATTTTATATGGAAATAACTTATGGAAACAAGTGAAGAAATTTTTCTCAAAAACAAAAATTTTGTTTCACAAATATGGAGACGGCGTCACGATTTACATGTGACGCGTCACCACGACACCAGTGACGGGTTCAGGATTCTCCTGACGGCGTCAGACGCCCATGTCCAGAAAACTTAAAGTTTTGAATTATTTTAGAAAATAAAACTTGCATAACATTTAAAATACGTAATCTTCTGTTATAAACCTGGCAAAACCAATGTAATTTGAAAAATTCTCTCACCTATGCATTACTGGGTTTATCGATTCAACCCTAAATTCATATTGTACAACTGTATAACACACATTTTATGCTTGGTGTAGTTCTCTTGTCTTTGATTAACAGATATATATTTGATGAGAAGAAGCTTGGATTTCTTAGGAAGTTTCATTGGACAATTTTTAGATGACAATTTAACCAGTTATCGCATGTTTTTTCTTCATCATAGAGTCAAACAAGGGAGTACAAGTTTCATTCACTTCGTATTTATTTTCCCTTTCTTCGTTTTTACTGGTACCTTTTATAGAACATTGGACAATGTTCAACTTTAATTGTAGGGGAAATAAGCCTTAGAAACTATTCATTCATTCCATATGCTGTCCTAAAAATGATGGGTAATATATCAAAACATAGCATAATAGGTGATTTTTACCCAAATTAAATTTTTTTAAATGACATATACCGACGAAAAACAAGTTTAAGAGCGTCTCATGATAGAATTTATATAGTAACCCAAAAACCCACCCGCCTCAAATTCCACCCCCAAAATGTAGGTTCCGCCCCTTAGATTATTATACCTTTAGCTTGTTCGAGTTAAGGAGTGACCAATCATGTGTGTTTATTCCATCATTACCGATGTGTATGCGTGGTTTTGTCGCCTTTTCTAGAACATTGGTATTGGTTACTTTAGGATTATGAGAGTGTACTGGTAGTATATTAAATTCTAGAACTTGTTTTTGTGATGCATTTCGAGACCGCATAGTAAGTATTATGATTTGCTTGATAAGAGGCATTAGGATTAACCCACATTTTAAACCTGTAATTTTTATTATGGTCACACCGATCATATAACTATCCCACACCCTTGCCATGCACTTACCTTTAGTGCATGATACCCCTAGTATAACCCTTCGAGTGTCACACCCCCAAATAGGGTCCCTTCCGATTTGGCGTCCGGGGGCTTAACGTCCATGGCTATTTCGAGTACATCACACAAGGTACAAAGAACGACCACTAATGGACGTTTTGAAAATCATAACTCGTTGTATTTATTAAAAATGGATAAGTCTTACAAGATTTGAAATGAAATTTAAAACGTTGCGGAAGCATAATTAAGTTTTCAAAAGACAACGAGTATGAATGATAATAAAGTCTTGAAAGATGATATCATATTGCACGTAGACTCCACATAGCACATCAGAGAAGTCCAAAGCTAAGCACCTGAAAAACATGCTTAAAACGTCAACATAAAGTTGGTGAATTCATAGGTTTAGTTCAAACGTTGTTATAGTGGACCACAAGATTTCAAAACGTATGCGACAGTTATAACAGATACAACTTCACATAAAAAGGTATTTACGTTGCGCTAAGCTCATGACACCGAAGCTAATAGGGAGGTAGCATGTACATTGCTATAAATTTGCTTGCCCTTACAGGTGTCCGACCAAAGACCACCTAACCAGTTTCGACATGACATATATCCGTTAGTTCTTGGCAAACTCGAACTAGTAAGTGCTTCTTTCCTGGATAGGTATAATTTTTCCCAATAGATCTATTTATTCATTCGTGCTTACTTAACCAGTCAGTCGGTTAGAGGTAATTAACGGTTCATGATAATTCGGGCAATAGTGGTCTAAACGCTACTTAGGCAACATGTAAACAGGGAAATCTCACGTATAGTACTTGTGTCCAGTTTTAAAAACAAGCAATGTTTCTCACCCTAAGTTATAAAACAATTATTCAAAACAAGTAAAAGTGGGGCTATGAACTCACCTCGAGTCCGTGAAATGAAAGAGTAAACGTCTAAAAATATGATCATACAGAAACGAACGACGGTACACGAATGCAACCTAAGAGAATATAGGTTTCGTCTTAGAATCGGAATGATAGGAAAAATGCGGATGATGCATCAAAGTTTACTTAAAATACTTTGTTAATAAAACGATGGTGATCGTAATGTGGTTTTGGTATATAGTAATATTATATATATAACTAAATATTTATATTTACTTAATATATATTTATATTTATCGCATTGTTCGGCTCTTTACCCAATAAACTCAAATATTGATTTAAAACCTTTTGAAAATGATGATTTTATATCGTTAATTTATCCATTTCCCAGTAGGTCACCCATGCTAGTGCTTCCTTCGCACGAGCACGCTTAACTGTCGGTTCTTAAATTAAATACATAGGTAGAAAAACGTAAATAAGTATTTTAGTTTATTTTCATGGTTAATTATATGTATTTATCATTTATAAATAATATGTCTTTCGAAAAAATCTTATAAAAATATATTTTCACAATTTATTCTAAGTATATAATTTTATAAAATTTCAGCATGACCCGTTCGTGTTTACACGCTTTCCAAAGTCATAGACTTTAATCAAAACTCATTTTCAATTTACATTTCACCAGTTCGATCAATCAAAATCCTTTACAACTAGCCCTATACGCAAAAAGGTATTTAATAAGTCCTTGGTCCATCAATAAGCTATCATAAGCTCTTAATAAGCCAAAACAACATAAGCTGAACCCAAAGCTTATAGATAAGCTCATGGTTCGTGAGCTTCTCATATGGGACGTGGCTTAAAAGCCCATTAAGTCTTACTTGGGCTTATTTGTTAAGCCAAATAAGCTTAATGTTTTGTCCTTCCAAAAATAAGCTAAAAATAAGTACAATAAATATAAGTCGTATCAAATAAGCTCGAACAAACATTCCCTTGTGGTTTCCCTTATTGGGTCGAACCAAACATGAGCCCAATAAGCTCAATAAGATCAAATAAGCTTTCCCAAGAGCTTATTTAAATAAGCCGAACAAAATAAGCCGTAAGTTAACATTTTTATTATTCGAAAATAACCACGATCACAAAACTATGATTTCCTTATACTTGTTTTACTTATATTCAAAGCATATGTGTTACCTTTTAAGGTTTACGTAGTTTAAATATATAAACTTTTACAAAACGTTTGTACAAATTGTTTATATGGATGATGAAGAACATAAAAGTACAAGTTTTTATGAAAATTTAGTGACTTACAATGAATGAAGGTTTAGAAGGATGATTAAGACTAAACAACCCAACCGTTATTTATAAGATACCCGAATAATCAAACAATCAACAAATCTTCAAAAGTTCTTGATCAAAGGTGAAAAGTTTATGAGTTTATATGTATGTTGTATATATTTTGTGGGTTTTAGGGAGAACAAAGAGCAAAGGAATACTCAAATATAGTGTGTGTAAATAATGAAGGAATGAATGAGATGAATGTGGTATATAAGAACAAAATTTCACACACCAAGAGTGTGTGTGATGGTTGTGCCATTCGAACCAAGCCAAGATACAAGGGGGAGGGACCAATTTGATCCACCAATGGCCTCCTCTAGTACTAGTCCTTGTCTTACACATATGTTGGTATGTTGGTGCATACCTAAAATTAAAAAATGGCATCCCATGCATGCATGTTGGTGGTATTCAGTTATGGTAGAGACAAGAGGGGACCATTGTGGTCTCCACCATGCAAGAGTTACTGGGTTTGGGATGAATTAATTTCCATGGTTCCTAACTTGCACATATTGATTAAGTAAAACACGTAACACGCGAATAACGAAAATGAGTAACAGTATCACGGAAAATTATAAAATTTTAGATATTGCCTTAAAATGCTAAAACGTGGATATTTCAAAAATACTACAACGTTTGGTAACCCGGTTCAGTCCCGGTGACGTTTCTCAGTTAAATGTGGGATAACTTCCCGGTTAAACGTAAAATTTAAACGAAACGTTAAAAATTCAAAGTATCATACGGAAACGGCTAAAATATTGATCAGAAATTTATGGGGTGTCACATCTTTTCCCCGTTAAAAGAGCTTTGTCCTCAAAGCTTATGATGTAGCATTCGACGAAGGTTCAGGATTAGCAAAAAGATGCGGGTACTTTTTCTGCATTTGGTCTTTACGCTCCTACGTAAACTCAGGACCTCTCCTAGAGTTCCAACGTACCTTGACAATCAGAATACAGCTCTGCTTTAGATGCTTGACCTCATGGTCTATGATCTCGACAGGTTCTTCAATGAAGTAGAGTTTTTCGTCGATTTGGATTTCATCCAACGGTATAGCAAGGGTCTCGTTAGCTAGGCACTTCTTCAAGTTTGAGACGTGAAACGTACTACGAACTCTACTCAGCTGCTCTGGGAGTTCAAGTCGATAGGCGACAGTTACAACTTTAGCAATAATCTTAAAAGGTCTAATATAGCGCAGGTTCAGCTTTCCCCGTTTGCCAAAACGTATCACTCCGTTCCAATGAGATGCTTTTAACATGACCTTGTCTCCTACTTGAAACTCGAGGGGCTTCTGTCTTATGTCAGCATAGCTCTTCTAACGATCATGAGAGACTTGGATGCGGTTCTTGATTTGGATGATTTTCTCAGTCGTCTTGTAGATGATCTCTGGGCCAGTGAGCTGACTATCTCCAACTTTAGCCCAGCAGATAGGTGATCGACACTTATGTCCATATAATGCCTCGAATAAAGCAGCCTTAATGCTGATGTGGTAACTGATGTTGTACGATAATTCTACCAATGGCAGGTGTCTATCCCAACTTTTTCCAAATTCTAGTACACAGGCACGTAACATGTCCTCTAATGTTTTAATGGTCCTCTCACTTTGACCATCAGTTTGCGGGTGATAAACTATACTCATATCCAGTTGAGTACCTAGAGCTTTATGGAGAGACTACAAAAAATGTAAAGTAAATCTGCCATCACGGTCAAAAATGATAGAAACTGGCACTCCATGCCTCGGGACTACTTCCCTCAAGTACTGTCTCGTCAACTTTTCCAACGAATCATCTTCTCTCATGGGTAGGAAATAAGCAGACTTGGTCAGACGATCTACGATTACCCAAATCGTGTCTTGACCAGTGGTTGTCTTTGGCAGCTTGGTGACAAAATCCATTGTTATGTTCTCCTATTTCCATTGGGGGATTTCTGGTTGAACTAACAGTCCAGATGGTTTTTGATATTCAGCTATAAACTTAGCACATCTCAAACACTTACTTACATATGTGGCGATCTCTACTTTCATGTTAGGCCACTAATACAACTTCTTCAAGTCCTGATACATCTTATCTGATCCAGGGTGGATGGAATACTTTGACTTATGCGACTCATGCATAATCAAGGCCCTCCACTCTCCAAAACACGGAATCCAACTTTGGTTATTCAAACATAACGTTCCTTCGGCACGAAGTTCTAGTTTGTTAAGCATACCCTACAAATCTTCGTTCATGAAATTCTTCTCCTTCCTTGCTCGGTTTGAGCATTTAGAAATTGCTTTGGAAGGTTTAATCCAATCATCATCACTATGGCCCAAACTCGCAGTAGCTTAATCCTTTCCTTTCGGCTCAAAGCATCGGCCACCATGTTCGCCTTTCCCATATGGTAACGAATCTTACAATCGTAGTCACTTAGTAGCTCTAACCATCGTCGTTGTCTCATGTTCAACTCTTACTGATGAAGAATATGCTGCAAACTCTTGTAATCAGTGAACACAACGTACTTGGTGGCGTACAGATAGTGTCTCCACATCTTCAAGGCAAACACTAGTGTTCCAGTTCCAAATCATGGGTGGTATAGTTCTTCTCGTGAACCTTGAGTTAGCGTGATGCATAAGCTATGACTTTCTCTTTCTGCATCAATATTGCGCCCAACCCTTTGTGCGAAGCATCGCAGTATACCAAAAAGTTCTCACTTACTTCGGGTAAAGCCAAAATCAGTGCACTACAAAACTTCTGCTTTAGCATCTGAAAAGCATTTTCTTCCTTTTCTCCCTAGTCAAACTTTACAATCTTCTAAGTCAACTTCATCATAGGTCTAGCAATCTTTGAGAAACCTTCGATAAATTGTCGATAATAACCAGCCAAACCTAAGAATTGACGAATCTCGGTTGGTGTCATGGGTGACGCCCAATCCTTGATCGACTCAATCTTAGCAGGATCAACGTGACCGCCTTCACTATCAATCACGTGACCGAGAAACTGTACCTTCGAAAGCCAAAATTCGCACTTTGAAAACTTGGCGTACAATTCCTCCTTCCGAACAATCTCAATATTAGCTTAAGGTGTTCTTCATGTTCTTTTCTGCTCTTGGAGTAGATCAAAATATCATCGATGAATACGATTACAAACTTGTATAAATAAGGTTTGCACACCCGATTCATCAAATCCATGAATACCGCCGGTGCGTTAGTCAAACCAAATGGCATTACTTGGAACTCGTAGTGCCCATAGCGAGTCCTAAATGCTGTCTTTGGAATGTCCTCCTCATGAACTCTGAGTTGGTGATAACCAGATCTCAGGTCGATCTTAGAGTAGACTCTTGATCCTTAGAGTTGATCAAATAGATCGTCGATTCTAGGAAGTGGGTATCAGTTCTTCACAGTAAGTTTGTTTAGTTCACAGTAGTCGATACACATCCTAAAAGATCCATGTTTATTTTTTGACAAACAAGACCAGAGCTCCCTAGGGTGAGGAACTGGGTCTTATGAATCCCTTGTCAGAAAGTTCTTGCAACTGAGCGAATAACTCTTGCATTTCAGATGGGGCTAATTGATATGGGGCTCGTGCTATGGGTGTAGCACTAGGGACTAAGTCGATTTGAAATTTAACTTGTCGGGTAGGAGGTAGTCGAGGCAACTTTTCTCAAAAGACTTCTGGAAAATTCCGCACGATTGGCACATCCTCAAGTTGCTTCTCTTCCGACTTGTCCTCTTCCTTCTTGGACATAACTTGCGCAAGATAAACTTGGCATCCCTTCTCAATGTACTTCTGGGTCTTCGTACATGATATGATATTAAACTTCGACTTACTTCTACCGTCAATATCATCGCTTTAAATTATCAGCACTTCATCTCCATACGGAATGCGGACGACCTTCTCATCACAAACAATCACGGCGTGGTTCTTCTCCATCCAATCGATACCAATGAGGACGTCGAAAGTACCTAGTTCTACAGGCATTAGGTTGATGTCGAACGAATGACCTAGTAACCCTAATGTACATGCCCTAAGAATAATATTCGTTTCAGAAATTCTTCCGTCAGCTAGTTTTACATCATAACTGGTGTCTAAAGTGGATGGGGCAACATCAAGCAAAGCACTAAAGGTCGATGACACGAAACTCCTATCGGTACCCGAATCAAAAAACATAGAATCATAGTAGTTATTGAGAAGGAACGTACCCGTGACGATGTTGGAATCAGGGTTAGCTCCTCCTTTACCGATGGCATATGCTCTTGTCATAGCTTCGTTGTTACCCGTCTTATTTCTAGTCTTGTTTCTAGCTCTGTTCCTATGATTCTGGTTTCTTAACTTTAGACAGTCTCTCTTCATATGTCTCGTCTCCTACACTCATAACAAATAACACCTTGTTGATTCCCAAGTGGGGATCTTTGCGTGTTTGGAACAACAGCTGCAGATCTGTAATCTTTCGTCTGGTGGCCAACTCTCTTACAGTTATTGCGCTTCACAGTACATGGCCCTACATGGTGGTATATGCACTTGTTACAGAGTGGGTGAGGTCTAGCATACCCTCTCCTCTCATTGTTCCCAGCCGTGTAAGCTCTAGCCACATTCTGCCCACTAACATTTTGCCTCTTGAATGGCGGTTGTTGTCCATGGTTATCCCTTGGGTTACTTTCCATCCTCCTTTTATTCTCTGCACTCCTTGCAGCATAACCCTGGAGCTTCTTGTCCATCAATTGGTTAGCAATGCATATGGCATCTTGGAGTCTAGCCGAATTCGCAGCAATCACATTCCCTTGTATGTTGTCTGGTAAACCTCAATAAACCTCTCTACTATGTCCTCTTCATTAGGGACCATTCTATTACATAACAAAATCAACTCCTGAAACCTTGAGTGTAATCAGTCAAGTCATTTCCTTTCACAATCAGATTCCACAATTCAGTCTCTATCTTCTGAATCTCGTTCCTTGGATAATACACCTCAGTCATTAACTTTATAAGTCCAGCGCATTTCATGGCATGAGCAGCATCAACACCAATTGTTCTCTTATGGGAGTTCCACCAAGTCAAAGCACTATTCTGCAGTGTGCATGTAGCATATTTCACTTTGTACTTCGATGGACAATTACTGATATTGAACACAGTCTCCATTTTCTCGAACTAGCGGGTCAATCCGACAACGCCTTCAGTTCCTAAGAAATTATGTGGCTTTCACTTCAAGAACTCTTGGAACATGCACTCTCGAGCCACTGGCATGAAACCTCCATAGTTCATGCCATGATTCCTATTTTTGTTTCCATTTTCTCCATTTCCATTTGGCAGTTGTTGCGTCAGAGTTTTTAAGCTGTATTAACTAGGCTGATCCTTAGGGAAGTTTCGATGAGGCCTCAATTTTTCGACAGGCGAAGAAGCAGATAGGAGTCCAGTTATAGGTGTAAAGCTTGTTGAATTCAGAACAGTTGTATTTGTTGATTGGGGACAAAAGGTTTACCAACGTCTTTCAGATAATCGATTTATCTGCATGGATTAATTGGTTTAGTGTTAACTTTCTCTTTTGTAGACGCAGTGGGATACTGTTTGTTTAAAAACATTTTTGATCGACTCTCTTCCTCAAGCATCAAAGTCTCTTCAGAATCAGCAATTGAAATCACATTAGTTTCCTTAGCAATAACACTACCATCATAAAGCATTAGCCTAATCTGCTGAGCTTTCTTAAGATAGAAAAGATTTTGAAAACCAAGAGCTTGTTTCAGGTTGTTATCATAGAAAAGTTGTAGGTGGGGTTGTGAGCCATATGCACAATTTGCACGGTTTGACCCCTTTTACAAACCATTATTAGTCCATTTCGTTTAACTTTCTTATTCCAAAAACATATTTTTTATCAATATTCCTAGCTTCTTGTTGCCTGGGATTAGTTTTTGAAAATTTTAAATGTTTTTGTTAACGATTCCTTTTCTTTTAATTGTTCTGAAAGCGTTTGTTTAGGAGAGTTAATTTCCTTTTCAAAATCCGTAAATTGTGCATCTTTATCCTGGAATTATATATTAATTATCATAGCTTTTGTCTCTTTATACTAAATAATATGTGTGTCTTTTTTTAGAACAATTTTACCTCGTTACTATCGTGTATCTTGTGTGTCAAGCTCAGCAGATAAGGATTTCATTGGCAATTAAATTGTCATTATTACCTTGATACAAATTAGTTACTTGATTGATGTATGTTCACATAACACAGATATATAAAGCATCTTGTTATGCAGAAGAAGTTTGGTATCTGGAACAGCTGTTTTTTGTTTTTCGCAATCTTATACTGAGAGTATGATTGATATTACTTCACTATGCTTTCTCTTTCTTTGGATGTTCCACAAAATGAGATAAGGTCAAAATACGGGATCTCGTGCACACTTTGATTTTGCTTATCATTATTTGCGTGTCAGAGATTGGTACTAGAGGAAACATTGTTCCGTATTGGGATCAAATTAGCCATAAGAACTGCCTTTGGCTGTAGGATCTCGTCACAGCCCAAGAATCATACGCCTCTTAATCTCTGGGCTTGTTAAGCTACAATTATGTGTAGATGACGATTGTAAACTGGACTTTCTACAACACCAGGGTCTGCCAAGAATTCCAATTCTTCCTCATTCAGAACTTTACCATTTCCTTGAGCTTCGACCAATAGAACTTTTTCCTTGAACCTTGTAGCATCCCTTTTCCTCTTTGGCTTTGAACACTGTCTTGCCATATGACCTTCCCTTGGCAGTTAAAACACTTCACAATACTTTGTTGACCTGAACTAATTTGTCCTATTGCGTCCTGAAGTATTAGCTCTTGTTCCTGAAGTACCAGCAACATAAGAATTTTATCTCCCTTGAAGTGGTTGAACAGTCACCCTTCCATCATGAATAGTTGCTTGTTGTCTTGGGTTGGATGAATTTCTTAGCTGATTGTTGGTAGATGGGATGAGAGTGCTCGAGTGTGACGTAGTAGACAAAAATGTCATCATTTTGTTAATGGCATCAATAAGGTCATCTCCTTGCTTAAACACAAGAGCTGCTAGACCAGAGTCTATCTGAGGAAATTCAGCCATGTGTGTTTGTTGATTAACTGTGGAGACAGTATATTCAATTTAAGGAACATAGTATGTGGTTGTGGACAAGCCTCTTGATGAATAGTTAATGAATAAGCATTTAGATACGATGCTGATGGATAAGAGATTGCATGAGGTGTGGATGGATAAGTAGTAGAGTAATGTTGTGTGGGATGAATTGATCCATATTGAGGAGACGAAGATGGTGAAAATTGTTGTTGAAACTGAGGATTGTTGTATGAAGATTGATAAGTGTTGAAGTGAGGTGGTGTCATCTGATGATTCACAACTAGTGCAAGTGGATCTTGATTGCGTTCACGCAAAATTCAGACTTCATTTGCATAGAGTTCGTGTTGTTCAAGATATACATATAGCTGATCAAAGTTGGGAGTATGCAAATCCTTTACAAGCTTAACATCAGTCAGAAACTTACTCCATTCAGGTGGAAAACTGTTTAAGAACTTGGTTGTTTTTTTTCATTTTTTTTGTTTTTTTTTCTTGTTTGACTTAAAATTGCTCCAATTTCATTTTGTATATGTTCATGTCATTAATCAGCTTAGTAAATCTCAAGTAATACTTATGAAGTGATTCCCCCTTGATGTGAGCAAACTTATCAAATGCATCATACAGTTTACACTCCCTTCCTGCTTTGTCAATGAGGTACCTTGTATTAGTAGTTGAACTATTTCCCATAGATCCTTAGCAACTCTGTGATGATTAACAAGTGAATAGATATTAGCTGGGTTGGACATTGAAAAAAGGTTATGAGTTGCTCCTTCAGTTATCACAATCAACTGATTTTTTCTCTAGTAGCAAGACAATTCAGCATATTTCTTTGTCCTGATCACCCTATTTTTTTTAATCGTAGGCCAAATGAGTGGACTGTTTTCAACTGATTCAAGTATCATTCTTCTCGTTCTACTTCGATTTACATGTAATGGTTCCATTCTACTTTTCCAAGAATCATACAGGTCTTTGTCCAATATTGGTGGACGATTGTCAGCACCAGAGAGTATCATGTACTCAGCAAGAGTATTATTTTGTCCAAGTGGATTTTCTTTGATATGAGATAAGATAAAAGATGATCTTGCAATAATTAGAGGTTATTGTGTTAAATTTTATATTGTTTTAAGTGACATGTGTCTTAAGATTACACGGATTTTCAATTCTTGATGTGTAAAACCGAGAAAAATAATTAAATCTTCACGGGATTTTACAAATCACAGAAAAACCGTATAAATCTCCAAGGCAATAAATCTCCAAAGGTAAGTGTATAAGTCACCCAAGTGTAACATATAAATCACCTTAAATAGCCTGTATAAATCGCCTTTTGAAGAATGTATAAATCGCCGGATTTTATAATGGTATAAATCATTGGATTTTCAACCCATATAAATCGTTGGATTTTGTAATGGTATAAATCGCTGGATTTTCAACACGTATAAATAGCTGGATATACACACATATAAATCGATGGATATACACACGTATAATTCGCCGAATCATAAACCACGTAAAATGTCCTCTCATACCCAAACGTATAAATCGCCGGATTCAACACGTATAAATCGCCGGAATCAAACACGTATAAATCGCCGAATTCAACAACGTATAAATCATCAAATTCATTACGCATAAATCGCCAAATTCAAACAGTGTGTATAAAATCCTCTTTGTAACCTTCAAATCACTAAAACATGTTTTTGACGAGTTTTTGCTTGAAATCGTTGTTTTTTTTTTACTTCTTGCTATTCTAGACTAGGAAACCCTTAAAAACAAAAACTTTATGAATTTTAATACATAAATTTGAAATCAAGATTCTTGTACTCAAAACCTTTTTTCTAACCAAAAAAACGAAAAGATTAAAGATTTAGGAGTTTTTTCAAGATTTCTCTTCTTACAAACTATTCCTTTTACTAGATAAACAAACAAGAAAGTACCAAATCTTTATGGTATCAGAACACACAAGAATGATGAAATATTTTTGTATTATGTTTGATCCAAAACATACTTAAAATTGCACAACAAAACCTATCTTAATACCCTATGGTCTTCATACAAGTTAAAGTATTCTATATTTTCTAACTCCAATAAGTAATGAAGAACTAGAGAGAGAGAGAAGGGAGGGTATGATACATTCTAGTGAAGTGAAAGGGAAAGAAAAATATTAGATTCTGTAAAAATTGAGTAGTGAACAACAACCCTCTCACAGTAGGGATGGAAGAGGGGTGTTTAGATCCTAGAGTGGCCTGCCATATTGGACCCTTTATTGGGTTCAATCATGGGCTTTGGGCCTTACCTAGGGATATTTAGTTTCTAATTATTACTATACGAGATATATAACGATTTATTGGAAGTGACCAACGCACACAGAGAGTCTTATTCGTGTCTCTAATCAATGGTCAAACAAATCTATGATGTTTCCCCTTCTTCCCAAAGCGTACGCCACACCTTCCAAGCGACACTTTGAGCAAGACATTATGACTATACTGAACTCTGGTAAGAGGTTCCTCCTTTTCAGCATAGCTTTTCTGCGATCGAGTGCGGTTTAAGCATATCGTTGTTGCTGTGAGATCTCCTCAGTAGTTTCTTGCACTAGTACAGAGTTCCTATAGTTGCCCTTGTGTAGCGCACTTTCTACCATACTAGGCTTCAAAAGGTGCTGAGCACCTCATACTAGAATGATGACTTTCGTTATACGAAATAACTCAAACTAATAGAGATGACATCCAACTTCCCCCGCAAGTCAAAACCTTGCATGCTCTAAGGCATGTATTACATGGTTTGGATAGTATGCTCAATCTAAAACGTCGGGTTTAAGGTTGGTAGTTCACTATCAGTCTAAAATAGACGTTGACTAATGCGCCGCTTGGTCATTAGTTTTGCCAAAACCTTGATGTGAAATGACTATTCACGATTAGATATGATTGAGATCGGCACACCGTGCCTAGCAACTATCTCATTCAGATATAGTCTGGCTAACCTATCCATCTTATAGTCCTACTCATAGGTAGAAATATGAGAGACTTAGTCTAAAACCGGTACATATACCTAGTTGTGTTCATGCTACTACTAGTCCTTGGTAGCTTCGTAACAAAGTCCATTGCTATTCTCTCCCATTTCCATTTAGGGATCTCAGGTTAATGTAGTAAGCCAAATGGCCTCTGATGTTTAGCCTTCACCTTCAAAAGTGTTAAACATTTGCTCACATACACAGCTATATCCTTTTTTCATTCCTGGCCACCAGTACTTATCCCTAAGATCATAGTACATTGGTCAGTCCTGGGTGTACATAGGACTTCGACTTTATGGCTTAGTTAATTATTCAGGCGTTCTCACTCAAGTCCCTGTGAAGTGAACCCATATTGCGATCAAGGTAATACCATTTCTTATCATCCCTATTCTATCAGTTCATCTAGTCCTCTTTGCAATCCTATAGACTCATCAGGTGCCTCCTTTTGAGCCGCTAGTATCTTATCTATAATACTCGACTGAAGGGTCATGTTCATAGATCTAATCCTCTTAGGTTTGATCCTATACTTCCTACTTAGTGCATCAGCTACTACATTCACTTTACCAGGATGGTAACGAATTTCGCAGTCATAGTCGCTGAAAAGCTCTATCCAGCGACGCTGACGCATGTTCAATTCCTTTTGGTTAAAGATGTGCTGAAGACTCTTATAGTCGGTATAGATAACGTTATTTGTTCCATACAAGTAGTGTGTCCAGGTATCTATGAGAGCAAACACAAAACCGCGCCCAATTCACATGATCATGGGTGGTGTAGTTTTTCTTATGGATTTTCAATTGCCTAGATGTATATGCTATGATACCTTACCTTTTGCACCAATTTTTTATGTTTTAAGACTCACCAACTAATCCGATGCCTGATGCTTCATAGTACGCACCACAAAATATTCGTTCCTGCGTCCATCGTGAGAACTAGAAACAGGTGCATTACATAACTTTTTCTTCTCAAAGTTATGAAATGCCCTTTCACTGTTCCTCACCCCAATCCAATGGCTTACTTGTTTTGTTAGTAAGGTGGTTAGTGACTTAGCTATCTATGGAAAGTTATTACTGAATCCGACGATAATACCCAGGCCAAGCCTAAAAAATAAACAAATTCAAATGGAGTTCTAGGAAGCTTCCCATTTGTAACTGCTTCTAATTCTTACTAGGATGTCTAACATGAATCCATCACCATTGATCCACATGCAAGAAACTATACTTCTTGCCAACAGAATTCACACTTGAAGACTCTCTAGCATATAGATTCTCCTTTTTGGTAGTTCCAAGAAACTAATCTCTAAGATGCATTTCATGCTCCTCTCGGGTTTAGAGTAGTTCATATATATCATCTATGAACTCTATCACAAATTATCTAGATAAGGTCATACCCCACTCGTTCTTTCAAATCCATGAATTCGCTGGGGAGTTTTGCAGACCAAAGGGCATCACGTGAACTCAATTGGCCATATTGAGTTCTTAATGAAGTCTTTAGAATGTTGCCTCCTACACTCTCAGGTGTTGGTAATCCGAGACCTAAGATCTATCTTAGAGAAATACTGCGATCCTTGCAGTTGATCGAATAGGTCATCTATCCTAGGGAGTGGATAACGATTCTTGATGGTTAACTTGTTCAACTCTCTATAATCAATACACATTCTAAAGGATCCATCCTTCTTCTTAACAAATAGATAGAGATAGGTGGATCCCCAACCACCCCCCAGGGCATGAGTTGGTTGAATGAGAAACACTTGTCTTGAAGTTCTTGGTTGACCTGGACAATCCTTACATTTGAAGGTGCCAATCGATAGGGAGATTTAGCGACTGGTATTGCTCCAAGGATTAGATCGATATGAAACTCAATTTCTCGATTTGGTCAAATCATTCGAAAATACCTCTGGATAAGTTTCTAACCACGACAATATCCTCCTTCTTTTGTTCCTTAGTTTTTGCACTCCTAAGATGCCTCACCTTTTCCTCTGGTCTAGTGGGACGCTCGCTCGAGTGCTGAGATGTGGTCTTGACCATTTACGTAGTGGGATCCTTACTACCTATCATCCCAAATGATCTCAGCTTGTTTTGGACAAGTCCTTTCTACGATTCACACGAAAACTAGCATTTCTAAATGGTATTAGATCAATGCTAAAGGTATGCCCTTCTATTTCAAGTTTACAAACCCCTTAATTACCCTTATTCGATCTCTCTCTTAGTGCCGTAGATATCTTAATCTCGTAACTAAATCCTATGTTACTGGACTTTATGCCTAACAAAGGTGTGAAAGCAGTGGAAACAAAGCTATAGTCGGCACCAGAGTCAAATAGCGTTGTAGCATAATGATTGTTTTCCAGTGACGTACCCGTCATGATGTTTAGGTCTATGCATGCCTTTCTGCTCACCAGCATGATATGCTCCTCCACACGTGCCAAGTACCATTGTTACCTTATGGCTCTTGGCCCCACCATACGGCAACTTGGTTCGGACAGCCTCCCCCTGGTTATGTTGGTTGAACCTAGCATGTCTGCTTAATCTATGATCGTACACCACACTTCAAAAACATGCTCCATGAGCAGCAGTTGGGTTTCTAGTATTCACTGGGTTCACCAGCATAGGTACTACTCTATAGTCCTTAGCAAGATGCCCAAGGCGGTTGCAACTCAAACAAGCTCGACAAGGCGACTTAGTCAAGTGGTGCAGATTATAGTTCGTATACTTAGGTTCTGTACCCTGTGTATTCTTTCCTCTCGCCGCCCCCCACCTTTACTGGATTAGCAATTGTAGCAAAACTATTCCAGTCCTATATCTCTTGTTATCCTCCTTCACATTCCTATCCCTACTAGGCTCCCCACCATTACCTCTCTTCTCAGTGTTCTTCTTAAGTGACCCATTCCTACTGGCTTCGTCTATTAGTGTACCAGCTTCTGCATAGCCTTTTGAATTTTTGCTGGCTCCATTGCTGCCACCATCACACGGATCTGTGGAGCAAGGCCATAAATGTACCTCTTAATCCTCTTGTTCTCAGGGGTAACTAAATGGGGAACTAACCTAGCCAACTCATGAAACCTATCAGTGTATGCAGCATGGCCAGCCCCGACCATAGCGTGGTTTCAACACTTAGTTTCAAGTTTCTGTATCTCATTGACCGGACAAAATTCCTCTCTTGTTAAATTCTTAAAGTCTTCCCATGACATCCCAACAGCGGCCTCTCGGCTTCGTGTGTGGATCTGAGAGTTCCACCACGTGAGAGCCTTACCAACAAATGATCTAGCAGTGTACTTCACCTTTTGGTTATCCGCACACCCACTCATATCCTGAAGTGACTCCATACTTCGTTAACCACGGGTTAGAACTATAGCACACCAATTACCATCATATTCTTTTGGGTTACAAGCTAATAACTCCTTATAGGTACAAACCCCTATTTGTCGGTTAGCTCACAATGGACTTCTAGCATCTCCGTGGTTGTTGTTCGCATGTGACCGGCATCGCCGTTAGTCGAGATTGCCTACCATTCCCTTGATTCTACTCTTGGCCTGCCTATTGATGCTTAGAGGGTGGATAAGTAAGTTCTGCAATTGTTTGAGCAAAGATTGTCGGAGAAGTTAGGGACTCACGACTATCCTCTATTTGCCTTAACGCCTCAGTCTTTTCTCCTTGACCATCATTGTTTAGCAATAGTTTTATTATTTCTCCTCACAGTTGCTCTACGTTACTTCTAGCTCCTCTACAACTCGTCCATCCATTCCTCCACCTGTGGCTGCAGCAGTAGATAGAGCATGCAACTTTGTGTCGACATCCTTGACGGCATTATCTACACGAGGGAGAAATATAAGGTTAACGTTAGGTAGGAGAATGGTTATACCTTATGGGTGGTCTTAATATATATATATATATATATAATTTTATATATATAGTAGCATATATATATTTTATATATATATATACTATATTGAGGCTAGAGTTATCTGTTTATATATATTTTTAATTTATATATATTATATATATTTTTTATATATTATATATTATATATAGATTATATATATATACATATATATATTTATATGATAATAAAAACATATATATATTATATATATTTATATATAAATTACTGATATATGTATATATACTTATATATATCTATTATATATATATATTATTTATTTATTTATATATATAGATTTATATATAATTATTATTCTATATATATATATATTTTGTATTAAGACCGACCCAGTAGGAACTGCTTTTCTCCTACCTAAGTTTAAAACCATGTTCTCCCTCGTGTAGATAATGCCGCCAAGGATGACGACACAAAGTGCATGCCGATCTACTGCTGCACCACAAGGTGGAGGAATGGATGGACGAGTTGTATGTGGAGCTAGAAGAAACTGAGCAAACTGAGAGGAGAATAATAAAAAATCTATTGCTAACTTGCTATGGTCAAGGAATAAATGACTGAGCGTTAAGGCAAATTAGAGGTGTCGGTGAGCTCCCTTAACTTTCCCACAATCATTTGCTCAAAATTGTCGTGACTTACTCCCACCCTCTTAGCCTCAATAGGCAGCAAGATAGTTATAGGGACATGGTTGGAATCAAAACCGGCGCATGCAGTCTATGACAAACATCCATCGGAGATGAGGAATGTCATTGTGAGCAAGATCCCAAGGGGTTGTAAACCTATTAGGAGTTATTAGCTTGTAACCCAAAAGAATATGATGGTAAGGGAGGTGCTATAGTCTATACCCGTTGGATTAAGAAGATGGAGTCACTTCAGGATATGAGGTGTGTTTGCGGAACCTAAAAGGTGAAGTACACTGCTAGGATATTTCGTTTGGTAAGGCTCTCTGTGGTGGAACTTTAAGATCCTACACACGAAAGCCCGAGAAATGGCCGCTGTTGGGAATGTTATGGGAAGTCTTTAAGAATTTGACAAGAGAGGATTTTTGTCTGGTCATAGTGAGAGGCTCAGGAATTGAAACTATAGTGTTGATATACCACGCTATGGTCAGGGGCTGGACCATACTGCATTCACTGATAGGTTTAATTGTAGTTTGGCTAGGGTTATTTTGTGTTACCCCATTTAGTTACCCCCTGAGAAAAGTGGGGAGGGGGTGGTATTAAGAGGTGACCATTTTTGGCCTTGCTCTTAGAGCTGTGGGTTAGGTGGCTAGCTAATGGAGCCAGCAAAATTCAAGATGGCTAGCGCAGAAGCTGGTTACTACTTAAGAGACGAAGCCAGTAGGAATGGGTCACTTAAGAAGAACGGTGAATGAGATGGTATTGGTGGGTAGAAGCCCTTCGAGTTGGGATTTGGAATGTGAAGGGAGGATATACATGGAGTTAAGGTCTGGAATAGTTTTGTCTAAATTGCTAATCAGTGTAAGCGAGGAGGAATACAAGGTACAGACCTAAGGATACGAATGTTTAATCTGTGATCCACTTGACTAAGTCGCCCTTGTCGGCTGTTTGAGTTGCAAACGCTCTTGTGGGCATCTTGCTTAAGGACTATAGAGTAGTACTAATGCTGGTGTAACCAGTGAATGCTAGAAAAAACTCTGCTCATGGAGCATGTTTTGGGAATGTTGTTGGTACGATATTTTAAGGCGAAGTTGCATGTCCTAGGTTTAGAACCCTAACATAAACCAGGGGGAGGCTGTCCGAACAAGTTGCAGCTATTGATGGGGGTCAAGGCATAGAAAACAATGGTATTTGGGACGGGAGGGAGCATTCTTGCTGGGAGCAGAAGTGGCTTGCCAGACCTAAACATATCGACGGGTATGTTCACTCTAAACAATATTATTGCTACAAGCTATTTGACTTGCTGCCGACTTATAGACTTTCTTGTCCACTGCTTTCACACCTTTGTTAGGCTCTATAAAGTCAGTAACTTAGGATTTAGGTACGAGATTAGATAGCTAGCGGGGCAGCTAGTGGAGATCGTAAGGTTATTTGGGTTGAGTAATCTTGAAATAGAAGGGATACCTTAGCATTGATCTAAATTACCATTTGGAAAAATGCTGTTGTTTGATGTGATCGTAGGAATGGACTGTTGTCCAAACACAAGGCTGAGATCATTTGGGATGATAGGGTAGTTAGGATCCCACTACGTAATGGCAAGACACTTAGAGTCATAGGTGAAAGACCAGAGGAAAAGGTTGTGATAGACATGTCTTAGCGAGTGCTCAAAAACTAAGGAACAAAAGAAGGAGGGATATTGTCGTGGTAGAAACTTTCCAGAGGTATTTTCGGAATGAATTGAAGTTTTCGACCAAATTTCGAGGAATTTAGTTTCATATCGAATCTTAATCCTTGGGAGCAATACAGTGCTAAATCTACTACTCGATTGGCACCTTCTAAAATGGAGGAGTTGTCAGGTCAACTCAGAGAACTTCAAGACAAGGGTTTCATTCAACCAAGCTCATTGCCTTGGGGAGCACTTATATTATTTGTCAAGAGGAAGGATGGATCCTTTAGGAATGTGTATTGATTATAAAGAGTTGAACAAGTTGACCATTAAGAATCGTTATCCACTCCCTAAGGATAATTTGACCTATTCAATAAACTGCAAGAGATCGCTTAGTATTCTCTAAGAGATTTATCTGGTTCGGATACCATCACCTGAAGTGTAGGAGGACACATGCTAAAGAATTCATTTAAGAACGCTATATTGGGCATTTTGAGTTCACGGTGATGCCCTTTGGTCTGACAAACTCACCAGCGGTATTCATGGATTTGATGAACCGAGTGTGTAGACCTTATCTAGATAAGTTTGTGATAGTGTTCATAGATGATATATTTGTCTACTCCAAGACCCAAGAGGAGCATGAAACGCATCTAGGGTTAGTTTTGGAACTACTCAAAAAGGAGAATCTATATGCTAAGTTTTCAAAGTGTGAATTCTGGTTGCAAGAAGTATAGTTTCTTGGACATGTGATCAATGGTGATAGCGAAGTTGATGTAAGATCCTATAAGATTGAAGTCTGTTAAGGAATTGGGAAGTCTGAGAACTCCATTTGAATTTGGTTTATTTTAGGCTTGGACGGTATTATCGTCGATTCAGTAAGGAAACTTTTCTAAGATAGCTAAGTCACTTACCACCGTGACTAAAAAAGTAAGACCTTTGAGTGTTAGGAGTGAGGAACAGGAAAGGGCTATATCCTAACTTTGATGATAAGTTATGTAATGCACATGTTCTATATTATCACCGATGGACGGAAGATTTAGTGGTTTTGTACTTATGAGCAATCAGGGTAGGGGATTAGGTTGTGTGTTGATGACAAGAGGTAAGTAATAGCATATGGCATCTAGGCTGTTGATAGCGTATGAGAAAAAACTACACCACCCATGATTTGGATTTGGGGCGGTTGTGTTGCTCTCGAAGTTCTTTGGACACACTACTTTGTATGGAAAACAAATATCGTAAATCTTTTTACGACTATAAGAGTTCTCGTTCAGCAATCTTTATACATAAAGGATTTGAAAACATGCGTCAGCGTCGCTGGATAGAGCTTTTCAGCGACTATGACTGCGAAATACAGTTTACCATCCTGGTAAAGTGAATGTAGTAGCTGATGCACTAAGTAGGAAGGATAGGATAAAACCTAAGAGGATTAGAGCTATGAACATGACCCTTCAAGTGCAGTATTATAGATAAGATACTAGCGGCTCAAAAGGAGGCACCTGATGAGTCTATAGGATTGCAAAGAGGACTAGATGAACTGATAGAACGTAGGAGTGATGAAGAATTGTATTACCTGGATCGAATATGGGTTACTTAAAAGGATGAGGTGGTGATAAACCATGATTATGAAATAGCACACATAAGTCGGTTGATACGGATGTATATGTACAACCCTGGAGCTGACCAAGTGTATATGATCTTAGGGATATGTATGGTGGCCAGAATGAAAAAGGTATAGCTGTGTAAGTGAGCTAAATGTGTAACAGCTTTTGAAGGTGAAGGCTTATACATCAGAGGCCATTTGGCTTACTACATTAACCTGAGATCCCTAAATGGAAATGGGAGAGAATAGCAATGGACTTTGTTACGAAGCTACCAAGGACTAGTAGTAGGCATGACACAATCTAGGTCATTATGGACCGGTTGACTAAGTCTGCTCATTTTCTACCTATGTTGAGGACTTAAGTGGATAGGTTAGCCAGACTCTATCTGAATGAGATAGTTGCTAGGCACGGTGTGCCGATCTCAATCATATCTAATCGTGATAGTCATTTCACATCAAGGTTTTGGCAAATAATGTAAAAGGCATTAGGAACTAGTTTAGACATGAGTATGAACTACCAACCTTAAACCGACGGTTAGAGTGAGCATACTATCCAAACCTTGTAATACATGCTTAGAGCATGCATGTTTGACTTCGGGGGAAGTTGGGATGTTCATCTTCTATTAGTTGAGTTTTCGTATAACGATAGTCATCATTCTAGTATGAGGTGTGCACCTTTTGAAGCCTTGTATGGTAGAAAGTGTCGCTCACAAGGGCAACTGATAGGATCTGAACTAGTGCAAGAAACTACTGAGAGGATCTCACAGATCAAAGATAGGCTTAAAGCCGCACTCGATCGTCAGAAAAGCTATGCTGATAAGAGGAGGAAACCTTTAGGTGGTCAAGTATTGGTTCATAAGGTCCTTGCTCAAGTGTCGCCTTGTTGGGTGTGGTACGCTTTGGGAAGAAGGGGAAACTATCATCTAGATTTGTTTGACCTTGTTAGGAACACGAAAAGTGTCGGTCACTTCCATTATATCGTTAGATAGCTCGTATAGTAATATTTGGAAACTAAATAGTTAGTAGTATAGGCCCACAAAGCCCATGATGATACGAATGAAGGGGTCCATGTGGGGGGTTCCGGGCCACTCTGGTTATAAACACCCCTCTCCATGCCTTGGAAAGAGGGTTGGTGTTCACTACTCTAATTTTACTTAATCAATTCGATTTTCCTTTTTCTTTCTTCTCTCTAGAAAGTGTTCATCTCCCTTTACTCTCTGTCTAGTCTTCGTTTCTTTGATTGGGAGGTTAGTTAATAATAGTAGTTCTTTAATTGGTATGAGAGGCCATAGGGTGATTAGATAGTTTTTGTGTGCATTTGTTGTATGTTGTGGTTCAGACATAATACAAAAATATTTCATTTTTGTGATGTTCTGATACCATTAAAGATTTGTACTTTCTTGGTTTGTTTCTTTAGTTTCTAGGTTAGTTGTAGAAGAAGATCGTTGACAAAAACTCAAAAATCTTTATTTCTTTTTGGTGATGTTTTGGTTAGAAAAAGGGTGTTGAGTACAAGACATTTTGATTTCAAATTTTTGTATTAAAATTCATAAAGTTTGTGTTTTTAAGGTTCTCCTAGTCTTTAGAATAGCATGAGTACTCAAGCGATTTAAGTAAAATCGTTCAAACTTTATGGTTTTAAGTGATTTGAAGTGTTTTATAGACTCGGTACTATTTTTATACACACTGTTGAGAATTTGGCGATTATGGTAATGATGATTTGATGATTTAGTCGTTGTTTGAATATAGCGGGCCGAGTTTATAGTGTATAAATTCAGAAGCGATTTATACGTGTGGAATCCGGCGATTATTTACGTTTGGGTATAAGGGCGATTTATACGTGTTTGGATTCGGCGATTTATACGTGTGTATATCCATGCGATTTATATGTGGTGGATAGCCTAGCTTATTTATACGTGTGCGTAATTCCATGCGATGTTATACCATTACAAAATCCAACGATTTATATTTGGGTTGAAATCCAATGATTTATACCCAATGTATAAAATCCGGCGTTTTATTCCATTCTTCTAAAAAGGCTGATTTTAGAAAGGCTATTTAAGGTGATTTATATGTTACACTTGGGTGACTTATACACTTACCTTTAGAGATTTATTGCCTTGGAGATTTATACGGTTTTTCTGTGATTTGTAAAATCCCGTGAAGTATTTAATTATTTTCTCGGTTGTTATCTTAGAATTGTAAAAAAACCCGTGTAATCTTAAGAACTCATTTCACATAAAATACATATAGACATTTAACACAATAACTCTCTAATTATTGCATAGAAGGCTCATCTTTATCTTATCTCATATCATATAAGAAAATCCACTTTGGACAAAATAAGTTTACTAACTTGTACTGAGTACATGTTACTCTCTGGTGTGACAAATCGTCACCATATAATTGGGACAAAGACCTGGTATGTTCGATTGAAAAGTTAGAATGGAACTTTACAGTAAATCGAGAGGAATCGGAGAATGATCGTTGAAATCAGTTGAAAACAGTTCGCCACCATTTGGCCTACGATTAAAAATAAAAATATGGGTGATCAGGACAAAGAAATATGCTGAATTGTCTGCTACTGAGAAAATTCAAGTTGATTGTGATAGAAGGGCAATAATTATAATTATTTCAGAGGTTCTACCAGCTAATATCTATTCACTTGTTCAATCATCACAGAGTTGCTAAGGATCTATGGGAAATAGTTCAACTACTAATGCAAGGTACCTCATTGACAAAGCAAGAAAGGGAGTGTAAACTGTATAATGCATTTGATAAGTTTGCTCACATCAAGGGGGAAATCATTCATAGTTATTACTGGAGATGTTACTAAGCGATGATTTATGCATGATACAATATACAAATGAAATTGGAGCTATTTTAGTCACAACCAAGTTCTTAAAACAGTTTCACCTGATTCGGAGTAAGGTTCTGACTGTTGTTAACGCTTTTAAAGGGATTTGCCTACTCCCAAACTTGTTGATCAGCTATATTGTATAATTTTGAACAAGAAACTCTATGCAACTGAAGTCTGAATTTTGCGTGTGAACGCAATCATGTTTCCATTTGCAATTTGATGTATCATAGATGACACCACCACTAACACTTGTATCGCTCATATCTTCATTTCAACATTCCTCAAGTTTCATACAACATTTTTCTACCATCTTCGTCTCCTCGCAATATAGATCAAATTCATTCTCATCCCACACAACATTACTTAAATACTATATCCAGTCCACACCTCTATTGCAATCTCCTTATCCATCAAAATCGTATCTAATTTACTTATTCATTAACTTTTCTTCAGAGAGGGCTTGTCCACAACTCATATATGTTCCTTAAATTGAAATATAGTCTGTCTCCGACGTTAATCAACAACACACAATGGCTGCATTGCCTCAGATAGACTCTTGTCTAGCAGCTCTTGTGTTTAAAGCAAGGAGCTGACCTTATGGATGCCATTAACTCAATAATGATGTCATTTTTGTCTCTGCTATGTCCCATTTCTCATTTCCATCTACCAAAATAGCTAAGAATCTATCCATACCCAGAGCAACAAGAAACTATTCATGATGGAAGAGTGAGAGCGTTGCTAGCCTTCAAGGGCGCTAAAATGCTCATTGGGTTATGTTGGCTCTGGTTTTTACTTCAGGAACAAGAGTAATATTAGGGAACACGAAGGAAATTATTTCAGGTCAACAAAGTATTGTGAGTGTTTTAATGCCAAGGGAAGGTCATATGTCAAAAGACAGTGTTTCAAGCAAAAGAGGAAAAGGATGCTACAAGGTTCAGGGAAAAGAGTTCTATTGGTCGGGCTCAAGGGAGTAAATGGTAAAGTTCTGACTGAGGAAGAATTGGAATTTTTGGCAGACCCTGGTGTTGCAGAAGGTCCAGTTACATAGTGGTCATTACAGCATAATGTAGCTTAAGACAAGCGATGATTTAGAGGCAGTATGATTCTGCTGTGACGACGATTCCTACAGCCAAAGCAGTTCTTATGGCTAATTTGTCTAGTTACGGATCAGATGTTCTCTCTGAGGTACCATCTCTGACAACGTAATAATGATATGCTAAAATCATAAGTGTAGCACGAGATGCCGTTTATTTTGAACGCTTCTCATTTTGTGGAACTCCAAATGAATGGAGAATCATAGTGATAGTAATATCATTCCATACTCTCAGTATATGATTGAATAACAAAATACAGCTGTTCCAGATACAAACTCTTCTGCACAACAAGATGCCTTGATATTATCTGTGTTTGAACAACTGTCAAATCAAGTAACTAATTGTAACAAGGTTAATAATGACAATTTAATTGCCAATGAATCCTTATCTGCTGAGCTTGAAAAGATACAAGAAGAACGAGTCAAAATTGCCTAGAAGAAAGACAACCATATGGATTTAGATACTAGAGAAAGTAGATTAATTATGATCTTAATTCAGAGATAAAGATGCACAATTTAACGGAATTTGAAAAGGAAATCTTAACTGTCTCTCTAAAACAAACGCTTATCCAGAACATTGTTAAAGAAAAGGAATCGTTAATAAAAACATTTAAAATTTTCAAAAACTAATCCAAGCAAAAAGAAGGTAGGAATATTGATAAAAAAATTGTTTTGGAAAAGAAAGTTAAAGAAATGGACAATATTGTTTGTAAAATGGGTCAATCCGTGCAATTGTGATATGCTCTCACGACGAAACACAATATTTTCTATGATAAAAACCCTTGAAAACAAAGCTATTGGTTTTCAATAAATCTTTTCTATCTTAAGAAAGCTCCACAGTTAGGCTAATGCTTTTATGATGGTAGTGTTAGTGCTAGAAGGGAAACTAATGTGATTTCATGTGCTGATTCGAATGAGACTTTATGCTTGAGGGAGAGAGTCGATCAAAACATGTTTTTAACAACACAACGGGATCCCAATAGGTCTTACAAAAGAAAGTTAACACTAACAATTAATTATGCTTGAGTTTAATCGATTATCTGAGACTTGTAAACCTTTTGTCCCATAACAAGAACTGTCTGATGAACAAGCTTTACACCCTATTACTGACCAATCTGCTTCTTCGCCTGTCAAAATTGAGGCTCATCGGAAACTTCCTAAGGTAAGCCTAGTTAATACAAGCCTTAAAAAGCTTAAATGCCATCTTGGCCAATTTGACAATGTGGTGAAAAAGCGGATCCCGAAAGCGTATGCTTTAACAGAAGGGGGATTGGTTTGAACATACTAAAGTGTTTTTTAAAAGAAATAATTCCATTTTTCATGACTTTAAAAGACTAGAGTAGTTTAATGTTGTGCGGTAAAGAGTCTTTAATATGAGGTAAACAAAGAAGTACAAACAATTTTTTAATCAAATGGAAGCTGCATTTTTAACATACGATATATAACACAGTTATTAGAGAAATTCAAAGAAACATTTTTTTTAATGAAAAAGATTGAATCTGTGGATCAAATATTTTCTCATTTTAATATTGTTGTGAATTATCTGTGGTGTGACTAATTCTGTGAAGTGAATTCTTCTTGTTTTGTTTGTGAGATGATTATTGTGACTTATGTGGAAATATGGCAACATGTGTCCTGTAACTTGACGCTGAGGGCTATATCAAACAACATAACATTGTTGAAAAAAAGATGAGTATATAGACTTATCAAACGGAAGTTTTCTGAACTTGAACGCAACACTGCATTTCTCTTGAAAATTGCAAGTGCAAACTAATAAATAAATTTTTCAAAAAGTATAACATATTTGCTTGAACCAAACTGAACCTTTATTTGATCAATTGTTTGAATTAAACAATTTGAAAGCTGATCTTCAAGCAAAAGACATGAGAATCAAGAAGTTAAAAGCATAAATTAAGCGTGTAAATGAAACTTCTACCACTGAAAGTGTGAAAAAGGACTTAGATGAAATTAAGGCTATAACATTGAACTGGAACCTAGGGGGATAGCTGTTGAGTTACTAAGAATGGCATTTGAAACAGGTCTATCGTATAAACAAACTTTATGATTCAATTTAAACCATCAGCTATGTGTGCTAAAGAACACACTTACTCTTTGGTTATATCATATTAAATCAAAGTTGTGATGTTACTGTTTGAATAATGCTCAACTTCAGGAAAAGTGTTTTGGTCATAACAGGATTTTTAAAAATAATCTTTGATATTTAAAAGATTAGGAAACTACAATTTTGGTCACTATCGCTTTACCGGGTTTATATAACTACTTTTGGTCCATTTTTTAATATTTGCGGGGTTTTAAGCCAAACCCGAGTATTCCATTTCTCATTTGAGCTCAAATCAGACAAATTTCGTTAATCTGATTTGGCTCAATGTGAAATGGATACTCGGTGTTTTGGCTCAAAATGTTTGAACCAAAATTGTTGATTTGTGGTCTAAATGTGAAATGGATACTCGGGTTTTGGCTTAATAACGCAATATTTTTAAAACAAATGGACCTAAAAGTGTTGATACCCGGTAAAGATAGTGGACCCAAAATTGTAGTTTTCTCAAATTAAAAGGGAAGGACATAATTGATAATGCGGTCCAAATGTCAAATGCTGCCACTATTGCTTCAGGAATGTATAATCTTGACCCAGTAATTTTAGCTCCTAAGGTTAAGAATAATAGGGAAGCTCATGAATACTACCGTTATAAGCGATGACTGTATGGAACAAGATGCTTTCTTAGGGAGGTAGTTGAACAAGCTAAATCACGAAACCCTTTAGATAGTGCATCCTACTCAGCTTGTATGTATGTTAAGCTAATTCAAGATTTGCTAGGTTATGTTAGAGATACCTGCCCTGATATTCACAAACCTTAGTTCGAGAATTTAGTTGCGTCTTGCCCAAAAGTAAGATGAAACCAGTTCGATTTGCTAACACTACCGTCATCTTCAAGCAAACTTGCCCAAACTTAAATTACCATACCCTTTCTTGTTCTTCTTTACAGGAGTAAAACCTTGTACTGGTGCTAGCAGATTGAAGCCTTCAGGCAATACAAAGAATGATAGGATTTTGAGAACACTAAGTAGTTATGAGAAGAATAAAGTAGAAGTCTAATCTAGGAAAGCTAAATCTAGTTTGAATAAACAGAACTCTGATTCTAAAAATGTCTATATTTTGAAATGTTAAAGCATCATGTTAAAGGTGCTTCATGCTCTTTGTTTGTATGTTAAAGAATGTTTGTTTGATGTTAATCATGCTATATGTTTAATTGGATCTATTGAATATTATGAATGTGCTTGCTAAAATCTTAACCTCTCCCCTTTTGCTAAGGGGGGAAAAAAATAAAAGGAGGAAAAGATTGGAAACACCTACTAGAATAGTTTTAACTCTGTTAGATATAATCGGATGCCACTGGAAGGAATTTCACCTTAGTTGGAAATACATGCCCTTTAACTAGGTTAACCGCCACTAGTAAAGTGCCTCTTAGGGTTCCCATCCCTCTTTGAAGTTGTTTTGCACCAACCAGATAGTTAACTGAAGTTATATACCAAGAGACCTAATGTACCTAAATTGTTCAACATAGCGAACTCTGAGGGTTGCAAATCTATGACTTGCTTAGAATAGCATGGAAACCGATACATCTCTGGGGATCGATACTTCAGTTGCTCCATCTTGTTTTTCTTTTATTAACTATAGGTTGTCCAAAGTTTATTCTGTGGTATTTGGACTCCGGATGCTCTAAGCACATGACCGGAGATCGCTCTCAGCTCACCAATTTCATTCATAAATTTCTCGGTACTGTCAAATTCGATAAGAGTCCAATTGCTGAAATGATTTATGGGGGTATAGTGATTATCAGATAGGGAATGTCACAATTTTAAGGGGTTATTATGTGGAAGGACTTGTGACGCGAATCTGAATTCTCGCGCAGTCTGGTCAATTCTGTGGACTCAGATCTTGAAGTAGCTATTTTGAAAACACACATGCTTTGTTCGTACTTTGGATGTGTTAATTTATTATCAGGATCTCAGATGGAACTAACCTGTACTCTCTGTCCTTAAGGGATATTTAGGGCGTCTTCATTCTATATGTTTCTTGTCTAAAATCCACAAAGACTAAGCCATGGTTATGGCATCATTCATCTGTCTCATTTAAATTTTGGTTGTATTAATCACTTTGGCCAGACACGATTATAGTACGTAGGTCTTCCGAGACTTATAATTTGAAAAGACCATTTGGTTCTGCATGTGCCATGGGAAAAAGCAAGAAACAAACACATAAACCTAAATCTGAAGATATCAATCAAGAAAAACTATATCTTCTGCACATGGATCTTTGTGGGCCTATGCGTGTTGCATGATTAATGGGTAAAAAAAAAAATGTAACCCATTCTATTGTGTGGATGATTACTCTCGGTTCACATGGGTGAAGTTTCTAGCATCAAAGGATGAAGCTCTAGATTTTATAATCAAGTTTCAGAAAATGATACAAGTTAGATTGAATGCAGCTGTAAGGAACATTCGTACAGATAATGGAACTGAGTTCGTTAATCAAACTCTACGATACTATTATGAATAGGTTGGCAGCTCTCATGAAACAACAGTTGTATCGAACTCTACAACAAAATGGTGTTGTTGAAAGGTGAAATCGTACTCTTATTGAAGCCGCTCGATACATGTTAAATCTTACGGCAAAAAGCTCCTTTATTTTCTATGGGCCGAGGCAGTATAGTTGCTACCACATGTTACACCCCAAAACCGATCTTTGATATGACGTCGACATGTAAAAACCTCTCTTATGAGCTCTTATTTGATAGAAAAAAACCGAGATTTATTCGTACTCTTCAGTTTGCTTGGGTGCAACTTTGCTACTCATAATATAATGATAGCTGTGAGACACTGGCCCAAAACTTCAAGCTAAGAGGATATAGGTATTTTTCATTGGTATATGCACTTAAGAGAAAGCTATACGTATTTACCAATCGGATGTACCCGCAAAATAATTAAAACTCCATGTCAATTTTTATGAGCTGGACGCCTGATGCGTTGTCTGTAAGGGACTTCTAAAGATGTTTTATAACTCCCCTAGGTAGAGTAACCTAACCGTTGTAGTAGTTGTATAGACCAAGACTCGTTAGGTGTTGTTTCTAGTTCTTTATAGGGAGGAATATGTTGGCGAAGCTTGTCATTGGCGCTAAAGTAATTCTAAGGGTTGAGATAGACAAAGAGTATTTTTTGTAATTTCATATTTTATGGAAAACAAGGTAATCAAATATAGTTTAGAGGTTTGGTTTGGTTTATAGCTTTCTAAACTAATAATAACTAAGGATAATGGTTGATAACAATATAATTAAAAAGATTGTATTCATTTAATCATGTCATTACTCCCTAGATATGCTTCTCTAGTGTTGTTGCTTTGTCGACTTATGATGATCTATGTACGAACGTATTTCCTAAGTAATGAACAGATTTAACACGAAAACCGCGTCTATTTAATATTCGTTGAGGCTACAGTACACAAGGTAAGGTAGTTAATGAAAGACTATTACAGGCCACTTGAGTACAATAATGCATTTGAAATATATTAAAAAGTGGATCATACCATAAAAAGGGACAAAGGTAGTATGAAGACTGTTACCGATGATATCCTTTATACACAATCATGTTTCTCTAGACATATCAATAGTGATACAGACAAAAGCTGGTTTTATAAAGCCTAACATGCATATTCATCACAAGAAGCAACACCACTAAGATCTACATGTCACACCCCATAAATTTCTGTTCAATAATTTAGCCGTTTCTATTTGATAATTTAAAATTTTAAAGTTCCATTTAACTTTTGCGTTTAACCGGGAAGTTATTCTGTTATTATCTATGAATCGTTACCGGGTGTGAACTGGGTTACCAATACGGTTGTAGTATTTTGGCAATATCCACGTTTTAGCATTTTAAGATAATATCTAAAATTTTATAATTTTCCGTGATACTATTACTCATTTTCGTTATTTGTGTGCTACGTGTTTTATTTGATCAATATGTGCAAGTTAGGAACCATGGAAATTAATTCACCTCAAACCCACTAACTCTTGCATGGTGGAGACCACAATGGTCTCCTCCTTGGCTCTATCCTAAAACGCCGAATACCAACGTATTGCATGTCATGGTATGCAATTTTGAATTTTGAATTCGAAATGTAGAGCAACTCACATATTGCTATCTATGTGACGTAGTTTTGTGGGGGGGTTCCACCTAAGGCCCGTTGGTGGTCAAATTAGGTCCCTCTTGGCCTCTTGGCCTCTATCCGATCGCAATGGATATCATCAACACACACTCTTGGTGTGTGAATTTTGCTCTTATATATCACATGTATATCTCATTCATTCCTTCATTATTCACACACACAAACTTTGAGTTTTCTCTCTTCCTTTTGCTCTCTCTTGTTCTCATAATTCCACCTCATATCACACAAATAACCAAAAATTTTCCAAATCCTGATCAAAAACCTTTGAAGATATTGTGTTCGAGGTTGATATTCATTGTATTCGGGTTAGTTATAAACAACGTTTGGGTTGTTTCTAGTCATCAATCATCCTTCTAAACCACTTCTTTTTGTAAGTCTCTTAATCTTTTTAAAACTTGTACTTTTATGATCATCTTAATGCATACATACTAGTTGTACAACTTGTTTCGTAAAAATATAGATTTTGAAACTACGTAAACCTTAAAAGGTTATATGTACTACTCAAAAATAATAAAAGAAAATATAAGGAAAGTATAGTTTTGTGATTGGTGGTTATTTTGGTGTAATAAAATGTGTAGCTTATGATTATTCGTTTCGGTTATTTAAATATGCTTATGAGAAATCTTATTTGTTTTTATTTGAGCTTAATGGGCTTATGTTTGGCTCGGCCCAAATAAGAAAAGAAAGGAAAAGTGTTTGTTTAGCTTATTTTGTTTCGGCTTATTTTTATTGGCTTATTTTTCTAGCTTATTTTGAAAGGACAAATGGTGAGCTTATTCGGCTTAACAAATAAGCCCGAATATAGCTTATTGGGCTCTTAAGCCGCGTCCCATAACCACAAGCCCAAAACCAACAAGCTTAATAAATAAGCTCAAGGTTCGGCTTATTGTTACTTGGCTTATTGGGAGCTTATTTCTAGTTCATTAATAAGTCATGTATTATTTATTTAATGTTTTGCTTATCAGACTAAATGGATAAGTTAAAACCCGTGTTTTTGACTACTCGGCGCATGGCCCAATCGCAATACATACACCATGGCTAAAACCCTACGGTGTAGCTTATATTGAATAGTGTTCCTAATAGCTTATTGATATGTAAAGTATGACTTAGATGCGTTTCGGTTTAATCTTATTTTGATTTTTTGACATTTACAGATTGATGAAATTTTGCTTATAGGGCCTAAAAGCCCAATAAGGGCACGTATGGTCTTTGACTATTTATAAAAAAGATTTGATGAATGTATTGTTTGTAATTAATGAAAAATGGATGAAAAGTTGATTTGAAAAATGGTTTTTATATAAAGTCTAAAGGCTTTGGAAATGTGTAAAACTCTGAATGGGTCTTTGTCCTTATATATTTATTTTATTCTTAGAATATATACTAGAAAACGCACGTGGTAAAAATAGTTGGCATAGGTTTTGTAAGATGCCGAACAATATTTTATACATATGTTGTATAGATAATATACATTTTTTACTTAGTCATTGATACAGTAGAGAACTATTTAACTATACATTACTATTATTTAGGTTATATTAAGATATTACATTGTACTATATACGGAACACTAGCAGTTAATTTTTATAAAACATATTAACAAAAGTTAATATTCTAGGGAAAGTTATTTAGTACGGTTATCTAAACAAAAGAATATTGTTAACATCAATAATAAAGATCAAGTATCATCGTATAATACTCTGTTTATGTGTATATATTTATGCATGATTTTACGTAATTCTTTATACTATGATATTAAATTGAAACATTCATTACATAGTGTTGTTTTCGTGAAAACGTCGTTAGTTGTTAGCGTGTGATTTTATTCTAGACCATTCTTCTTCAATTCACCAATCAAGGTGAGTTCATAGCCCTACTTTTACTCGTTTTGAATAATTGTTTTATAACTTAGGATGAGAAACATTGCTTTCTTTTAAAAATGGACACAAGTACTATACGTGAGAAATTCCCGTTTTATGTAGTGCCTAAGTAGGTTTAGACACTATTGCCCGAATTAGCGAGAGAATATAGGTTATTTCCTTTATCCGATGCTGGGTTAAGTTGAGCGCAGTGAATAACTTAGAGCCATTGGGACTAATCTATCCCTATCCGAGGTGAGAAGCACTTACTTGTTCGAGTTTGCCAAGAACAAACAGATATATGTCATGTCGAATCTAGTTAGGTGGTCTTTGGTCGGACACCTGTAAGGGCAAGGCTCTGATATAGCAGTTGTACTGCTATACTTTCGTATTAGCTTCGGTTGTCATTGAGCTTAGTGCACGTAAATGTCCCTTTATGTGAAGTTGTTTCTCCTTTAACTTGTGCACATACTCGTTTTGGATAATTTGTAGGTACGCATTTAATTATGTTTGAACTACACCTATGAATTCACCAAACTTTTGTTGACGCTTTAGCATGTTTTTCTCAAGTGCTTAGCTATGGAGTCTCGTTGCTTCACTTATGTGAAGTCTATTTGCCTTAGACGTGTGCTTTTACCAAAAAGTTTATCTATGTCTCTGTATGAAATAACGTTGTCAAACTTTATTTAAGCTTCGCATTTTAACTCTTCAATCTTTTAATTTGATCGATGTAAACTTTTTATTATCTTTTATTTATGCACGGTGTTTATTTTTAAGAAACGATACCATAGAGGTCTTTCTTTATGCTTTTAATTTGTGATATTCTGTAACGGTCTGACGCCCCCCCAACCTGACGGATTAATCAAACGCGACCCTATTTAGGGGGGTTTGTGTAGATTCGTATCAAGGAGACCTAGGTTTTATAGAGAACCATTGGTAGTATAACTAGAAGTATGGTCTATATATATCAGTATGTATCCTGCATGATTATATGTGCCTTACGTGATTTTACTTATACGTAATATGTTTATTATTTATTGTAAATTTAAATATCTATATCATAACTATATTATCTACTAGTATTATATTGCATTCTTTTTGCAGTACTGTATTCGATGGGTTTATTGATTTCATTCAATTTGTTCATTTACCCTTTGAATCATTCTTTCCCGCTTTCATGCATGGTTGGTATAAAAGATATTTATATAAACTTTTGCTTGTGCAGGTCATGGTTATCTCTGTTATCTCAGTTTCATCAGATTTGTTAGAGGAGAGTGCGGGGACATCTACTGGACGAGTTATCTTGTTTGGTAATATCCCTACCACTATTCCTGACACTACACCTTCCGTGATTCCACCTTCTTCTCATATTGATACCGTATTAACACCCACATCACCTGACTATACACCCGCATCCTTTTATTACTCACCCGCATATGATACAGAGTTTGACCCATCCGAGGATCCGTTATCAGATCATATACCACCACTACCAGCTATTTTACCATTCTTATTGTCGACTGATGATTCTTCAGAAAGTGACACACGTGATACACCACCATCACCTACCCATGGTACACCATTTACTGGGATGACCCTTTCTACTTAGAGTACACATGTAGCATTGCTCTTGACACTTCGCCTAGAGAGGTCATGTTTACGCTGTGCCACCGGGCTTGGCTATTCTCATGGGCGGACCGTTATATAACGCTCTGACGCATCTTAATAGGCGCTGGGTTTACATAATGACTGCAAGGATAGAGGGGTTGGATCAGTTGAGCATACTCAGCGTCTTGTGTGAGCTCATTCTGGCGGCGATCTCGTAATTTTTTCATACCATTTTTCTTTGGATGATTCTTCGAGAGATTCATCATCGAGTTCATCATCAAAGACTTCATCGGATCCTTCTTCAGATGACCTATCTGATTCTTCATCTCATCATTCATTACCAGCACCATCATCAGGTATGAGACCTAGTCATCATTTATGTTTATTGGTATCCAGTAGTACTCACTTCGTTCATCTTGCTTTTTATTTCCGATAGATACCTTGGATTCTTCTTTTGCGAGTCCTTTCTCGCATAGAGGAGTAATGCTCCCTCTGCAATCATATCATTATCTTTATCAATAGTCTGGATAGCGTGATCTTTTGCGCATGCTGATCTTTTTCCATCACCTAAGAGGATTAGGAGTCCTGAGTCAGCGATGGATTTAGAGGTTAGTTTCAGCGGATTGGTTTTGGGCCATCTAGGTATTAGACGGGGACGTAATCTAGATAATGATGAGAGGAGTGATGGGATTGATATTGTACCACTGATTCAGGCAGTGATTGACAAGTGTTATCGCTTATGCTGAATATGTCTTAGAGTTAGAGGGATTGATGCTAGTGTGGTTGTTTAAGGCTGTTGATCGAGTAGGAGATGTGATGGGTGCGGAGAGGGCGTATGTGAGGTGTAGAGTTGATGTCAGTGTTACTCACCCAGTGTTAGCTAACGTAATCCCTGGGCTTGCTCAGGCGGAGGGAAGCTATAGGGTCTCGTATGATACATAGGAGATCGGTTCTAGAGGTTGCATAAACATTACGAGTTAGGAGATTCTAGTTCATCATGTTCCGGATATTGAGAGTGTACAGAGGGATAAGGGATGTACAAGATGCGTAGACAACAGGACAACAAATTGTTGATCATGATGGAGAGGATCAGAGAGTCTAGAACGGATAATATAGGAGACTCGTAGGAGACATGATGGAGGCGTAGAGAGTAGAGAGTTACCCAAGTCTAGGTAAGGAGTTGCGTGTTCAGAGGGAGATGAGACAGATTCGACGTTTCAGATTTTATGATTGCATGAGGATTGCTAGGCTTGAGGCTTGTGTCAGGAGGCATTTGGGCTACCATTCTTAGACTATTTCTTGAGTATCCTAGTTTTGACCCGTAGCACCTAGTAGTAGCTAGTTATTAAGGATTTGTAAATCTTGTATTTGGAAGCCATGTTGTACCCTTAGTATTGATGGTATGATATGAAAGAAGAATGATTACTATTCTATGTTTGATATTCTCGACTTAATGATATATTTTCTTTTTCTTGTTGCATGCTATATTATTACTAAATTGTGGCATTATCATGAAGTTATTATGATCATGTATTTCCGTATAATGAGACTTGTTATTTTATTCGAACCCCGTTAACAATCTCGTATCACCATGAAATTTCATCGTGTTGTGTATTGTTATGTTGCAAGACAATGCCTAACACCCGACCCAAAGCATCAAGGACACATGAAGGAATTAACAAAAAATTGACCGCCGATTGGCAGGAGCGTTAGGAGCTCGCGACGCCACCAAAAACCTTGAACCATTATAGGAGGTGGGGGTAAATAGGAATAAGTAAATTGAGAGTATGGAGAAATTGGAAGTCGGAGGCAGTAGGAAATGGCTCTATAAGACTTTGGAGGATTTATGTTTGCTCGAGAGTGCACATATCAAGACTTCTTGAAGTGCCAGCCCCTTAGCTTTAATGGAACAGAAGGAGTTGTTGGGTTAACACGTTGGTTCGAGAAGATAGAAACGGTGTTTCACATTAGCAACTGTTTGGAGAAGTACCAAGTAGGATGCTATTGCTCTATGGGATACACTACTTGAACAGTGCTTAACTTGGTGGATGTTGGGTTTAAAAGGTCATGATGATCTTGGAGTTAATAATGCACAAAGTTGTTACAACTGTTAGCATAAAGTTAGTATTGCTAGTGTAACTTAGTACTACTGATGAAGAATGAAAAAAAATATTCTAAGTTGTTACTACTGCTTGTACACAGTTAATGCTGCTGGTTACAACTGATGAAAGATTAAAACTGCTAGAAGAGTTTCTACTGTCACAAGGATAAAGACAAGAGAAAGGATAAAGTTGAAGATTGTTTATCAAGATTACTTACGGGATAAGTATGAGATATTTTTTTAAAAGATACGTATAAGTTATATGTTTTGAAGATCATGATAACTTAGGAAAATATTGTAAGCCAGTTAGGACTCCTTGATGTATAAAAGGAGGTCCTAAGGCATAGAGTTAGATATCTAGAAATCGTTTTGTTTTTGATATCATTATAGCTTCAAGGTTTTCTAACCTTAACACTATTAAGAGTGTTCGTTTTATATTGAGGCAAAAAGTTTGGTAAACTATTTTGTTATTGATCTTGTTCATTACTATTTCTTTAAAATTCTTCTTAGTATCATTGACTAGATTCCACATAGTCTTTGATATTCATAATTAAAGTTTCTGTCATAATTGTTTTGGATTTATTAAATACAACTTAAGCAAAATCTAAGCTTTGAATAAGAAGAAATTCTACTACATACAAGATCTACTTTTTCAAGAGGCTATGGATTCTTAAACTACTCAAACCATAAAGCTACCCATACTCCAACCTGGTGAGTATGATCTCTGGAAGATGAGGATGGAGCAGTACCTAGATTGCATTGACAAAACGCTGTGGGAGATAATAGAAAATGGTAATGCACCCATAGTAACAAAACATGTTGATGGTAAGGAGACTACTATCCCTCCTACAACTGTTGAAGAGAAGGCACAAAGAAGGGCAGAGTTGAAGGCAAGAAGCACTTTGTTGATGGCCTTACCTAATGAGCATCAATTAAAATTCAACTCATACAAGGATGCTAAGTCACTAATGCAGGCTATTGAGAACAGATTTGGAGGTAATGATTCGTCAAATAGTATACATATAAAATAACACAAATGCAAATCTCAACCAAATGCCCTTTAATCAAGGCAAAAGGTC